>JAESVK010066634.1:0-10303 GCA_017140935.1 Hamamelis virginiana
GGCGCAAGTCCAATCTTAGGTTGACTTCTAGTCTCCTAAGACCATTAGGATTATGTATATTTTCATACTATGTATTATTATTAAATATTATATATCATATTTTGTGATTGATTAGATAACTAGAATTGTTTTGAAAAGATTTTGATAAAGCCCAAACTTAATTAGGAGACCTTTAATTAGGGCGAGGTGGGTGCCTATAAGGAGATCCTTGGAACCTTCCCACTTCGTAACCTAGCCCCCGAATCCAACTTTGATTCAAAAGACCATGCTTTTCCAAAATATGGGGTCAATGTTTTATTGAAAATAAAACTCTTTTTTGTGGTTTCCTTGTTCCCTAAAAATAAGATGGCGACTCCTAGTTTTTACAAACTCTCATCCCTTTTTCAAAAAACCCTATCTTGAGTGGATAATAGAGAAGGATAAATGAGGATAATAGAAAAGGATAAATCAAGACGGATAAACATCATCCACAATCCACTCAAGATAAACATCACCCCAAGAGTGAATGAGAGAGGCCTCCCGATCCAGGTTGGCTGGTCCACACCATTCTTCATATTAAGCCTTGTATTGTTTGTCCATAAATTAGAGAAATCAAATCAAATCAACCCTTGTATTGTTTGTCCATAACCTTGTACTCTAATGGTATGTATTCTCGCCTTTAGGAAAGAACTTTTAAATTCGAACTCATGGAAGTGCATCGATTCTCATTTGTTGGTAGTGTGAATTAGGGATATGAGTAGCTCCTATCATTTGAAAAAACCAAAAAAATAAAATAAAAATCACATATATAGTTCACGTTAGATTAGATTAATTTAGTTTGCATGTGGAGGATATTTTCACAAAATCTTTTCTATTATAACAAAACTTTAAATTTATTACAACAAAGAATTATTTAAAAAAATAATAAAAAAATATAAATTTATAATTTTTCTTAAAGATAATGAGAACATTACTAATATATTAAAGAAACTACAACATTTAACGTCAATTATCCTAAGTTCTTAAAATATTACATGAAGGAACCCAATCCAAAGATAATTACGTAAAAAAAAAAATTTTGGACCAAAATACCTTTATGTAGACAAAATAATAACCATTTTACCAAGTAAATGATCAAAAGTTAAAAAAAAAAAAAAATGAAAATTTTGTTAACAATCCCCAATATTGTATTGAATCTCCAATTTTATTAAAATGTATATTGGATGTGAGTTGAGAGGTTGCAGCATTTGGTATGATTTTCTTCACAGAACTACACTATTGTGAATATTCAAATTATTGAGGACTGAGAATTGATAATTAGTTTGAATACATATTTCCGTTGATGATGAATCATGATCAATCCATCCTAAATTGGTGGAATTAATAATTATTCAAAAATAAGAATTTAGTACGGAGTATTATTTTAGGTTGAGTTGTCAAGTCATATACATCGGTAGGGTTAGTGGTTAATTGTTAATGAGGAAGGAAAATAACAAATGAATCAATTATCATCCATGAAAAATAAAACCCAAAATTTCATTTTATAAGGGAGAAACATGAACCATTGAGTCAAAACTCATTTTCTGACTTGACTAACTTGGGTGAGCTAGAGTTGGTCAATTTTTTTAAAAATATTCAATCTTGTCATTTTGTTCGTAAATATGCGTTGTTTGCAGTTTATTCTCATCATTGCTAGGCCATGAAATGCGTTTATGATTACTTTTCTTCTATTTTTAGGCACATGGTAGCATGAGCAACATCCGGGCACCGTTTAGGGGTAAGCATGCAATCCCTAACGATCGATGTCCAAGTTAGACTCCTTTCTCATTCACAGATCCTATCTCTATCTCTAGTTCACAGATTTCACGGGATTTTAGTCCATTCATTATTGCTTTTGGAGGCTGTATTTACTATTTAGGGTTATCTTTTCTTCCCGTAATCAATCTGTAGGGTGTTGTCCCCTTCAATCTTGCCCCCACCCAAATGAACCACAATCAACTTATATATATATATATATATAGAAAAATGTTCTAGTCAGCAAGACCTGACTTTAACTAAAGTCAGCAAAGAACACAAGCCCTTGGATTGGAATCTTGAGATGAATCATCCATTAAGTGAATGGGAATCCAAGGGCTTGTGTTCTTTGCTGACTAGAACACCTCTGTATATATATATATATGTTGGTGTATTTTAATAAAAAATAAAATTTACCTATCTTCCCTTGTCCCACATTAGTTAGAAGAAGATAACAATGAGTGGTTTATTAGCTCTCTTCTTTCCTCATGCTTAGTGAAAACTTAGAGAACTTGGCACCTCACGTGCGCAAGAAGGGAAGAAGGTGGAGGAGGTATGATCCAGCACTTCTAGCTCTCCTACTCGGACTGATTATATATCCGGTCCCTATTTCTGTTATGAACATAATTCATTTCAAGTTTGAATTTGTTTTCATAACCTTCACAAGTGGAGTGAATGCCATGTTTAATTCTACAACATAGGTTACATCATGCTGTTAGGGTTATATACTAAAAACCATACTTTTATGTATTGGACCTTGGTATTTATTTACTAATGAATTCTGGTATTTCCATTTTAATGAGAATCTGTATGAGCTAATTTTTGCATTATATTATATATCTAATGTTATGCATGTGTGTCTTTTATTCTACATAGTAGATGATCTGGTGTGTAGAGTTTAGCTTACACACAGAAGATCAGATCATCAGTTCTTCTAGAATATAAGTTTATTGTTCACAGTCTGAGATGGAGTTGGATACACCATTGGTAAGATTGTAGTACAAGATTTCAGTAAGTCTGTCTTGACTATGGGGAATGCTTTAGTACCAACTTCTTATGCTAGTACACTTGTGTGTATTGAACGGGACTGTCTTGGAGTAATTATTTTGTACTGACATATAAAACAATTTATACCTCATGGTTATTAAGAATACTTTTGTTTTTAATCCCAAAATATTTAATATGCACATACATTTAGTGTTAGTTATTTTGATTCATAAAGAGTGAGATCTTTTAAAGGTCAATAAACTCAGTGAGTTGGGTAACGACATTAAATGTATTGTGAATATTAATTATTAACGGAATCCACGTCCCAGTATAGGGATTGATGATACCCCATTGAGGAAGCTTATAAGATTTGATTATGTCAAACCCTGCAGGTGGATTTTATATCCGACATATCAAATAAGTTAAGTGGAAGGTCTCAAGGAGATTTACAGATGTCAATTAAATAAAATTATCAGTAATTTAATTTAATGGACGGATATCTGTAATCTTAGCGTGGGGAAATAAATAAGTATTTAATAACATGGAGCTCGAAATATAATTTCAGATAAGATGGAGAGTGCAATTATAATTCTCTAGTGGACTGAATTATAATTAATGGAATAGGAAATTAATTCAGGGTGAATTAGGTTTTCCTATTTACATTAGAAGCCCAATTTTATTTTTCATTAGGTCCCTGCTGTAGCCTATTTATATGCCACATTTTTCAGTTGTTAGGGTTAGACATTCAAAATATCAGAAACCCTGATAGTAGCCGTCAAACCCTAGAGCACAAATAGAGCCACTCTTTGTTCGTGTTCTGGCATACAGAGGAATACAGTAGAAGGTTTGAAGGTTTCAGTCGAGCGTATTCGGATTTGTTCGTGCAGTTTTCCAGTACGTGTTGAAATGAGATCAAACCAGAGAGATCTCGGAGGTATGACCCTATTCCGCCTTGTATGGGTTAAAGAGATCGTTTGATCATATGATAAATCTGCTAATTTGTTTTTTGGTATAGTCTATATGCATATCATTGGTTCCTGAGATTTATGTTCCCAACACATGCTACATCTATAAATAGATGACTCATCTATGCATTCTAACTTACCAATTTACAATCTATCTCTTCCCTCTTTGATTCTCTATAATTTTTAGTTTTTTTTTTTTTTTTTAAGTGTTTTGTGAGTTTTTCTTTAGGCAAAGAATGGTGTTGTGTGAAGCTTCAAATTTTCTCAAAGTTGTGCAAGCTTAGAGAAAATAACAATGAGTGGTTGGACTTATGCACATTCTGTAATAGTCCAGAATTCATTTTATAATTTATTTTTTTCTGTTACATATTCATCACATGTTTTATTTTTAAAACTTTGTAACCTATATCTGTTATGAACAAAATTCATTTCAAGTTTGAATTTTTTTCATAACCTTCACAAGTGGAGTAAATGCCATGTTTAATTCTGCAACATAGGTTACACTTTGCTACATCTATAAATAGATGACTCCTCTAGGCATTCTAACTCATCAATTTACAAGCTCTCTCTTTCTCTATAATTTTTAGTTTATTTTATTTATTTATTTTTAAGTGTTTTGTGAGTTTTTCTTTGGGCAAAGAAGGGTGTTGTGTGGAGCTTCAAATTTTTTCAAAGTTGTGCAAGCTTAGAGAAAATAACAGTGAGTGGCTGGGCTTGTTGTATCCTGGAGGCAATGTGCTAGAAACTATTGCATCGGATTTTCCGTAGTGGCGCGAATCGTCTTAAAGAGAGCAACCTAGTCTGCGCCTCAAGCCGCCTTACTTTACTTGTCTTTTATTTTTGAGGTAATATTGTTTTATGATTACCTTTCTTCTATTTTTAGGCACATGGTAGCATGAACAACATCCGGGCACCATTTAGGGGGAACCATGCGATGTCCAAGTTAGACTCCTTTCTCATTCACAGATCCTATCTCTAGTTCATAGATTTCACGGGATTTTAGTCCATTCATTATTTTATTTTATTTTTGAGGTTGTATTTACTATTTAGGGTTATCTTTTCTTCCTCTAATCAATCTGTAGGGCGTTGTCCCCTTCAATCCTGCCCCCACCCAAATGAACCACAATTAACTTCTATATATATATATATATATATATATATATATATATATATATATATATATATATATGTTTGTGTATTTTAATAAAAAATAAAATTTAGCTATATTTCCTTGTCCCACATTGGTTAGAAAAAGAAAACAATGAGTGCTTTATTAACCCTCTTCTTCACTCATGCTTAGTGAAGGCTTAGAGAACTTGGCACCTCACGTGCCTAAGAAGGGAAGAAGGTGGAGAAGGTACGATCCAGTACCTGTAGCTCTCCTACTCGAACTGCTTATATACCCAATTCTGGTTAGACTTATGCACATTTTGTAACAATCCATAATTCATTTTATAATTTATTTTTTCTATTACAGATTCATATTCAAATGAAATCAGATTTATCACATTTTTTTTTTTAAAACTTTGTAACCTATATCTGTTATGAACATAATTCATTTTAGGTTTGAATTTTTTTCATAACCTTCGCAGGAAGTGAATGCCATGTTTAATTCTGCAGCATAGGTTACACCTTGTTACACCTATAAATAGAGGACTCCTCTTGGCATTCTAACTCACCAATTCATAAGCTCTCTCTTCTCTCTTTGATTCTCTATAATTTTAAGTCTTTCTTTAAGTTTTAGGTGAGTTTTTCTTTGGGCAAAGAAGGGTGTTGTGTGGAGCTTCAAATTTTCTCAAAGTTGTGCAAGCTTAGAGAAAATAACAGTGAGTGGCTGGGCTTATTGTATCCTGAAGGCGACGTACTAGAAACTATTGCATCGGATTTTCTATAATAGGCGAATCGTCTTAAAGAGAGCAACCTAGTCCGCTCCTCAACCCGCCTTACTTCACTTGTCTTTTATTTTTGAGGTAATAATTTCCAACAATATATATATATATATAGAAAATAACAGTGAGTGGCTGGGCTTATTGTATCCTGAAGGCGACGTGCTAGAAACTATTGCATCGGATTTTCTGTAATAGGCGAATCGTCTTAAAGAGAGCAACCTAGTCCGCTCCTCAACCCACCTTACTTCACTTGTCTTTTATTTTTGAGGTAATAATTTCCAACAATATATATATATATATATATATATATATATATATAACTGTGTGTGTGTGTGTGTGTGTGTGTTCCCCTTACAATTTTTTTTACCATTATTCATTCGATCCATTTTCAAAACACCAATGTTGGTTTCATATTTTGAGAAGCTGATCGTTGGATTAGATACTTTTCTTATTTATATCATGTATGCTAAAAATTACAATGATCCAACGGTTAGTTTTTGAATTATGTCACTGTAAAAAATTATTATAACTAGAAACATTGCAGTTTTTTATAGTGGGATTTTTTAAAATATGACTGTTGGATTAATATGATTTTTGACATGCATGACTTGTTTAAAAAGAGTATTTAATCCAACGGTCGATTTCTTAAAATAATCAATTGGTGATTTGAAAATGAATAGTAGAAATAATGGTAAAAAGAATGGTAAAAGTAAAGGGAACCAGTCTTGTGTGTGTGTGTGTGTGTGTGAAAGAGAGAGAAAGAGAGAGAGATGGGGGGTAATATCATAATATGGGATCCTCTGCTAGCATATTTGCTTGAACTAGAAATATAATGCGCAATAGATTCCCAAGCATAGGAGTTCACCGGTCGTCAAGCAATTAATACAAGGGAGTCCCTAGGTCATATCCAAAGGGAGTGGAACAAGTCCAAATGATCCTTATGTGTTGCTAACCAAAGAATGTAAAAGAAAGTGTAAAATCAAGGGGGGTTTGATTGTTGAGTGTTTATTTATACTAAATGATGAAAACTTGCAAAGAAAACTAATTAAAAGTTAAGTAAGATGAGTCCTATGGGTTCATTCCTTCCAAACCTTTGATAAATGATTTCCCAAACAATGCTCAATGAAGATTCTATTTACACTATGGTCTTGATTGGAGAATTTAACAATAAGAGCTCAATTTGAGTAACACAAATGATGGAATGAAACCTAACACTCTCTTTAATATTTTAGCAAACATGTGGTGTGCATGTGAGCTCAAGAACCAAATATAACAAGCTTACTAGTCATACAATGATCATGAATGCATAATCACAAGGGCTCAAAAGATAAGAGATTATTAAACATCTCTTTGACATTTTCACGAACATGTGGTGTACATATGAGTTCAAGAACCAAATATAACAAGCTTACTAGTCATACAATGGTCAAGAATGCATAATCACAAGGACTCAAAAGATAAGAGAGGATTAAACATCATTCCATAAACATTAAGAGTTCTACAAGTGAGAAAATACCATTTATTTAGAGTTTGGAGGGGAAATCCACCATTGAACTCACCTTTGAGGTGTTTAGCTAGCCATCCAAAGAGTAAATGCAAGTAGATGAAGAGAAAATACAAGAACAAAGTTCATAAATGCATAAAACTTGAAATAAATGCTATGAACTTACTTGAAGGATGCAATACAAAGTTTGATAATCAAATATAAAAGTTATACAACTTAAACTAAGCTAAACAACACTAATTTATGAAGAACAATGGAAATCCTAAGCTAAAACTAAGAGAAAAACTAAGTTAAACCTAAACTAAGTGGAGAGAGCTCCCTTGTCCGGCTGAAAATGAGGTTTTATACCTCTTTTTAGGGTTACAAAGATTAGATGGGAAATTACAAGAATGCCCTTTGACCAACGATTGAATCTGCCCACGGCTTGCACTGCTGAAGGGAGCATGTACTGATACATGCTAAACTCTGGATTGATACAAGCTCACTCACATAAGTGGAGAAATCTGGAAAAAGTATGTATTGATATTTGATACATAGAAAGACTGTACCAATACATACTTGCTGAAAAATACCAAGAAGTAACCCAAAGATCCCACAATCAATTCCAAGCACTTTGATAATCATTGAAGATTTAAGAAACCTCCTTCAAGCTTGCTCCTTTGCTAGCAATGCTTATGCATAATAATTTTGCCTAATGTGCCCCTTTTTACCTAAAATAAAGAAAACACTAGAAAAGAGTAAAATGCAACAAATAAAGATAATTAAAGATTCAAGCTCTACAAAATGGGACAAAAGATCATTAAATATACGCAAATATATGTGTTCATCAAAATTCTTTGCTTGCATTTACTAGCAATTCAACCAAATTGCAACACGTCACCAGAAGCAAGATCTAACGACTAGAAATAAATGCAACATCGAAACGACGCAAGGAAGAGCCGTTTTGATGCATGGCACGACGTTAATGCCGTTTTTTTTTCTTTTTTTTTTTATGCGTCAATTTTTTTTAAAATCCAATCCAACTCTTTGCAACATCTTTTCTCTCTGCCCAACATTCTGTGATGAAGCTGCCACTTGGATTACCAAGCAACTGAACCATAAAATGGATGAGAAACCCATAACAAAGTAAATCGGGTTGGTGCTCTTGGATCATGAAACTGGATATGGGTCATGAAATTGAAATGCCAATCAACATCAATCGCAATCTCCCATTCCTGTATTATTGCATCTCTTTCCCAAGATGGATGATTGTTTAATAAAGTGTAGACATCCATTTTTTACCCTGAATAGAGTCATGTATGGTTGCTTGTGATTTGAGGGGTGTTGAAACCCTAAGTTGCCCATAGTACCCTTTTTGTGTAGCTAGATAGAGGTCATTATCGCATGTAGGTTTTTAGGTCAGATTGAGTCAATTCCTTTTGCATTAGGTTTTTAGGAAGTCTTTTGATGTCCCTGTTAAGTTTCATAACATTCCGAGTCAGGCTCGATAGGTAATTAGGTCTTTTGCGACTTAAGGGGTAGTATTGCCCATCGAATCACAAAAGTTCTTAAAAGCTTTCGAATTGGTCTCGGATTGTTCTGAGACTTTGACATGGATAATTAGGGTGAGTTTGGTAACTAAGTTGATTAGTGGCAAGGTCCATTGAGCCTTTGGGCTTATGTTTGGCAAATAAGGCTCAAAAGGCCATTTAAAGGTCAAATTAGGGTTTCAACCGATAATGATCGGGATTCGATTGTTTTATCAAAATCAAAGCTTTATGAAACTCAAAATGTTCTCCAAAATATTTCCAAAATATGTTTCGAGAAGTAGAAATGGTTTTTACGACCAATCGGTTAGTGGATTTCAAAACCCTAAAAGGGCCCGATAGGCCTAAAACAGCTAATCGGCTTGGTTTCTCTCGACCCCTTGACTTTGGTTAAGATTTTTCATCCTCAAACTCTTCTAAAAAAATGGAGAATCGAATCACGATCCTTTTGGCACTTGAATTGTCGATTTGGACTTGAAATGGGCCCGAAAAGCCGAAAACAGCTGAGACGGGTCGAGAGAGGCCCAAAATGGGGCAAAATTAAAAGGCGGCTCGGACGACCAACCCTCCCCGGATGGTTGGCCGTCCAGCATGGACGGTTGGCCATCCTAGGAGGGATGATCACCCAAGCCAATCCTCTTATTTCGCCAGATTTTCGAGTTTGTTGAGTTTTAATCACTTGGGACTCTCCCAAACCCTATTTGGATCAACTTTGAGGGTTTAACACGACCTTGGGGACTTTGGAAGACTCATTTAAGACCCTTGGATCATTCCCCAAGGTTTTAATGAGAACCATTGATCAAATTAAAGCCTCTTCTATATATACATTACTTATGCATCAGTTTTAAAAGACTGAACTTGGAGAGTAGAGACTTGAGACATTTGAACCAACCCCTATAACGCTAGCTACGAATTTAGAGGCCATTGAAGCTTGGAGAAGAAATCTAGAAGCAAGGAATAAGAAGGCAAGAGGTAAGGTTTTATACCCCATTAGTCTTAGGACCATGTCTTACATATCATAGTTTGAAATCAACTTGTTTAGAGTAGTTTTATTTTCCGCAGAATGCATGAGTTAGTTTCTTCTAATTATATGCATGATGTAGAGTAGAAGTTCATGTTAATAGTAGGTATGCATGGTATGATTTTGGTTTGATACTTGCATGATATTGGTCTTCTAGATACATGATAAGTTTGTGTTTTGAGTATCATATTTTCATGATTAGGATAACCTTTCCTATATTATTAAAGCATGTTAGTTGTTATGTGAGGATGTTTAAGAGTTAATTTTGTCTTTAGAATGCATGTTAGGAATGGTTTAACATATATGATTTTCTGTTTTGGATAGGAATGCATATTAATTAAGAAAGTTTGAGTCTTTTGTGTCAATAGTCATTGTTAGGATGTTAGAAGTAGTTTTAGGCATTGTGTGTCAAATATAGCATTATTCTTGCTCTATTTCAATTAAGTTTATCATGTGGAATGCCTTGAAATGATTGATTTATGAATTGTGTTCGAGGGAGCAAGCAAAGGTAAGTTCCTTCCCTTGTGGTAGACTTAGTTGTTTTGAGCATGAGTGTATGTTATTTCTTGATTGATTCGCATAAGTGTTTTAGTCTATTGTTTTAATATGCATGTTAGCATTTTTGTTTAGTATTTTTG
>JAESVK010066636.1:0-17046 GCA_017140935.1 Hamamelis virginiana
CAATTGATCCCACGAACTACAAGGACCTGATTCTCCAAGTATTCAAAACAAGAAAGTTGAAAGTTTTATGAAGAAAAAGATATTCAAAGAATGGAGATATGTAGGCAGCCCATAAAGTTACCTTGGGTGCGGTCCAATTCTTTAAGGCAAAACAACCCTGTGTTCGATTTCAATTGCAATTATTTGCAATGATTTATTCAAAACTAAAAAGATAGAATTCTTTTATTCATGAAATGAAGAGAAACCTTTCAAAGGTCTATTACATGCCATATGATTCTAATTCCATTCATTCTGAATAATAAAAAGCATGGGAAATATGTTGCAAAAGTTCTGTCAAATCCTTCGTTCCTTCCTTGAAGTTCCTTCAGAGTCATCATCTCTTCTTCTCTTGTAAAGTACTACTTGTAAAGCATTAGGTGGAAGTGACGAAGTATCCCCCCGCTCTTTAGATGAAAGACTTTCGATAAGTCCTGAAATCCTAGCCTTCATTTCTTGTCCCCGAGTACCCATATTCTGAGATAACCATTGTCTATAAGCCTCATCCAGTTCAAAAGGCCCATGAGAGAAATCAATGTGAGTTGTGCGCAATACAGATGGCCACCTTGACATCAAAGCTTTTACCACCGATGGAGAGATCGCCCTGGAAGTGTAAGTATGCTCTAAGAGAGATGGAATTGTCTGCTTGACTCCCATTTTGGCGAAGCAATCGGGTTGCTCAATAGAAGGAATTACATTTCAACCCTACCAGAATCACCACAGAATAACCTAGAGAACAGAGCAGATAATGGCCAGAACAGTTCCAGTCATGTACATACACCATAAAAGTGAGAAAACTTGTTTTAGTACAGATATTTACAAGTTACATATGATTTTCAAACTGAAACCCCGTGCCTTATGGAGAATTGATCAACGTCTTCGAGAGTTCCTCCTTATCCCTCTACTAGATCCCTCACCAGCTGAAGAATGACGTGGTGGGTCAGGTGCCTGAAACAGTGTTCACAGTTTGATTAGTTTGTGAAAAGGGAAGGAAGCTGAATTTGAGAATGTGATTTGAAGTTACCTGTTGACGAGTGAGAGCGGAGGTCCTCAAGCTCATCCTGCGAAGGTCACGCCTCATGGCAGTAGTAAGATCAATGTAATCCTGGCAATACTCTCGAGGGACCTGTCAGAAATGAATAGTGTCAGTGTATCAGTGGGAATGCATGTGCAGTTGTTTGATTTAGTGGGAGGTTCACCTGTTCGTAAGATGGGTCTATGTGATATCCTTCATCGACTGAAGGTCGTGAAATAGTAGAAGTCACGAAGTTATCTTCAACTATCAGCTCAATGTTCCAGTTTGCAGGTTGTAAGGCAGGAGGCCTATTTGTGTCTTGATCATCATCACTAGCAGCAGCTCTAGAGCTTTGACCCCGGGAACGGCGACTCTGTGAACATAAAGATGAAGTTTTGTGATTGCATTTACAGGGATGAAAGAAAGTGTTATATTTACATACCCTTTGAGGAGGTTCTCCAGTTGCCAAGGGGCGCATCAAGAATTGTTGACAGAAAACCTCGTAGCTTGCATCAGAGAAGAGGAAAGCAGAAAGATCCACTCCTCTCTTAGACTCTAACAGGGCCTCGCCCTTCAGTTTATCAGTATGGCGCATGTTTGTAGGGGGCAGAAAAGGTACCCTAGCTGCATCCATGTCTCCATAGACTTGGCGACAGACCCTTTCACCCAAGTACCAGTACCTGCCAGCAGGCCCCTCAAACAAAATTCGCCTATGTGTTAGGAGTACACTATGTATGTGAGGGGGAGCCAAAGTAGTCCTCCAAGTACCCCATGGGTCCCAGTTCACCTGAAGATCATGAAGAGTATGAGAGTTGAATCTGGAAGGTTTAAGAGGAAGGCAATGGTTTGGGATTTTACCTGTTCTGCAGTGAGACCGGCAAGGATAGCTTTTGCAGCAACATAATCATACCTGTGGAGGTTGGAATGCTTCCTGTGACATGGATCGAAGCGGGCTAAAAATGGCCAGTGGTTAACCCCCTCTTTCAAGAGAGGACAACCAAGACCCAAATAGATAAAGGCCCATACCTGCATGAAAGAAAGATCAGGGAGTTGATAAGAAATGGAAAGATTCTAAATTGAAAGACAATTGGGTGAAAACGGTACCTGCCATATGAAGGCCAAGCCACCAAAGTCTTGAGCAGCATCTCGCGATTTGTCACACATGGAGCGATACATGGTCGCTAATGCAGCTCCGCCCCAGTCATACAGATGAATATTATCTGTAATCTCCAAACTCTTCAAAAAGCCTAGAGGGGCTATGTCCTGTGTACCTGCAAAGAGAGTGCATGAGAGCAGATACAGAATGAATGCACGGGCAATATCCTCGGGATCCCCTCCCTCCTCTTCACTCTGAACACTGAAATGATTATAGAGCCAAGAGCGCCTGACTCCTCTTTTTGTCAGAGGAACATTTTCAACGCCCAAAAGGTTGTACAGGTATTCTTCATCAAGGTGAGCTTCATCATAAAAAGCGACTGGTTGGCCCCCAATAGGAAGTCCTGTAATCATGGTGAAGTCGAATGGGGTCATAGTCATTTCCCCAAACCCGAAGTGGAAGGTGTTGGTGGTGTCCCACCAGAGTTCAGAGAGAGCAATCATGGCCATTCGATCCATGTTGTCAAGCCAGAGAGAATCCAAAAAGAATTTAAAGCCCGCTTGTTCAACAATGGCCTTAGCTTGGGGTTGGCGTGCTTCCATTAATTCCCACCACCTGATGAGTTTACCCAAAGAGTATCTGGTACGGACTTCGAAATTGGGCTGCATAAACACATTTGAGATTATATTTACATCAAAGCAAATGTTGTTATTTCTAAAGGAACTTTGATTCAAATGCAATGCAAGTATGACTATTGATTTACATATCATGAATGAAGTAAAATTTATGCTTTGAATGAGCTAAAATGATCAAACACATTTTCAAAAGGTTTTTACAAAAGGGAAATGTATGCATATTGTGTGACACAATTTATTATCAAAGGCATGGGTGGTGTCACCAAAATCCAAAGTGTTTCAAATTCAAAATTGATGGTGTTTTAATCAAATTAAACATCATAGAAAATTTTTGAGATACTTTACATGACATGAAATGGCTTGTAAAGAAGAAAATGGAATGATGGTGTCATTGAGGCATTTTATCAAACATGTGATATGCATATTTTCAAAATGACGTTTTCTAAGAAGATTGATCATGGCAAATACTTTCTAAAATCCTACAAAAATCATTGAAACATGATTAGGATATGTTTGATTTGAAAAATCAAAGCTTACTTCATTGAGACATTTCATCAAACACTTGGTGTGCACCATTCACAAGCTTGTGAAGCTATGGAATGGGGCTCCCATGCTTTTCCCAAAGGTTACAATGATATGAAAATCAACAATCAACATGTAAACAAGCATTTCAATTCAACCAATTGCATAAGAATCAAGAGTTATTAAAGAAATTTAACTTACATTGTCTTGGGAGTGAATATATGAAAGATGTGTCCTAGGCTCCAATAGTAGAGATGGTGGATGGGAATCTCCATATGAGGGTGCCTTGTACCTAGCCTTGACTTCCAAGAACGGATATTTGAAGTAAGGTGGAGGTAATTGATCCATTTTTGAAGAGAATGGGGTATGTGAGAAGTGGAGAGGTTCACACCAAATGGAGACAAGTTGAAGAGCTTGAAGAGATGATGGTGATTTTGTTGCTAAGGATATAAACCAATGTTTTGGTTGAGTATGTGTGAATTGAAGATCAAAAGCTAGGGTTTTGGAAGCAAAACCAAGCTTGGAAGAGGGTTGGAGTGAGCACAAGAGTGCATGTGAGAATGAGGGGTCTTAAAAGGCAAAAAAATTTTCGGGTCACACATGGTGACCGTCCTAGCTAGGACGGCCAGCCGTCTAGCCTAGGACGGCCAGCCGTCCAGGCTAGGACGGCCAGCCGTCCAGGCTAGGACGGCCACCAGTGTGCCCCAAGTCGATTTTCCCATTTTTTCATTTTTTCGGTCAATTTCTTCCAAATTAGTTCATGTTTTGCATGGAAATTACCACTAAATGATGATTTTGAATGTTGATTTTGAATTTGGATGATGATTTTGAATGATGACTTTGAAAACATTATATGGGAGAAGTACCATATAATTGAGGCTGTGTTCATGTGGTGGATAGGCCATATGAACAATGAGTTGGAAGTTATTTTATGTGAGATATAAAATAACTATTTGATTTGTCTTATGTGATTATTTTATGTGAAACATAAAATGATAAAGTGTGATTATTTTATGTGAGACATAAAATAATGCTTTATATGGGAGATGTACCATATAATTGATGATAGGTTCACATGGGAGATGTACCATGTAAACTATGAATTTGAGTTATTTTATGTGAAGCATGAAATAACACTTTGATTGTTTGTAATTATTTTATGTGAAACATAAAATGATGAAGTGTGATTATTTTATGTGAGACATAAAATAATGCTTTATATGGGAGATGTACCATATAAAGTGATGAACTTGAGTTATTTTATGTGAAACATAAAATAATGTGTTTGAAATATTTCATAGTGATATGAGATTATTTTATGTGAGACATAAAATAATGGGTTATATGGGAGAAGTACCATATAATTGATGATAGGTTCACATGGGAGATGTACCATGTGAACGATGAACTTGAGTTATTTTATGTGAAGCATGAAATGACATTTTGAATGATTTGAGGTTATTTTATGTGAAATGGCTTATATGGGAGAAGTACCATATAATTGACAATATGTTCATATGGGAGATGTACCATATGAACAATGAGTTTGAATTGTTTTATGTGAAGCATAAAATAATGGTTTGAAAATGTTTATATAGGAGAAGTACTATATAAATAAATAATATTTCTTATGGGAGATGTACCATAGAAATAATAAGTCTGAACTATTTTATGTGAGAGAAGTATCACATAAAATGATAGCTTGTTTGTGTTTATGTGAGAGAAGTATCACATAAAATGATGATTTGTGTATGCTTATGTGAGTGTGATATCACATAAAAGTGTGTTTTATGGTTTGTTGGCGTAATTGGAAGTGTGACTTCCAAGAATTATTTTCAATCTCAATGTTCGTGAGATGTTGGTTGAATCATCCCTCTTTTGTTGCGGCAAAAATGGGATGCCATTTTGTTTCGTTGGTATTACATGGCGAAGCCATGAAACACCAACGAGGGGCTTCTGTGGACACCCCATTTTTACCATTTATTTCTATCAAATGTCCATGCAAATGATCAACTAGAATAGCTGATCATTGGGTGAGGAATTGGCCTTGTAAAGACCAAATTGACCAAATTGCCCTTTGCTGAGGAAAAGGACAATTCATTATTTCATGTGTACATTTGGATTGGAATCAACCCATTTGTATTGCATTTGACTTTTGAGGTGTTTTAGAACATCCCTGTAAATTTTCATGGCATTCTGATAAGAGCTCGGTAGGTAATTAGGGTTTTTGCGACTTGAAGGGCATTTTCGTCCTTTTTCTCGTATAATTTCCGAATGACTTCCGAATTCGAAACGGATTGTTTCATGAGGTTTATATGGATGTGGGGAGTGAATTTGGTATGTCAATTGAGCCTTTGAATGGTTGGGATGGATTCTCCCAAAATCGATCCCGCGGGTAAGGATGAGCCGAATTAGGGTTTCGATCAAATTGACCGTGAATTGGTCGTTTTCACCAAAACAAAAGATTTCCAAAACATGTTGTTAAGTGCCAATTTCATGTTGAAACCATGTTTTTAGAAGTGGTGCAAGCCTAATTGATCAATTTTACAAAACAGAGAATGGTCATTTGACCAATTTTGGCACAACCGGGTCGATTGGCTAGCTTTTTGCTAAAACCCTTGACCATGGTCAATTGATTTTAACCCAAAAACATTCTAAAAATGTGGAGGATCAAAGCACGGTCGTTTTGAGTCCTGAACCGTCGGATTTGGATCAAAATTGACCAAAATATGGCCAAAATTCGAAGACCCTTGAATTTGGGGAACAAAAAATGGAAATTCAGCACGGTGACCGTCCTAGCTAGGACGGCCAACCGTCCAACCTAGGACGGCCAGCCGTCCAGGCTAGGACGGCCACCAGCATGGCTCGAGCCAATCTTGCCATTTTTGAAATCTTGACTTATTTTGGCCGATTTGATTTGATTTTTTGGCTCAAATACGAAGGGATTCGGCATTCAAACCCTAGGAAGACTCATCCTAGGCCTTAGGATCGTTTTTTGAAGAATTTAATCTCAACCATTCAATGCTTTTAACCCTAGCTCTATATATATTACACTATAGAGGTTCAAGAGAGGAAGGAGAGAATTTTAGGGTTTGAGAGAGAAGAGGCTACAGATTTTTGGAGGCTCCTCATTCTTGCACCATTGAAGGAGTAAGAGGAAAAGGTTAAGGGCTTGGA
This sequence comes from Hamamelis virginiana, assembly GCA_017140935.1. Lineage (NCBI taxonomy): Eukaryota > Viridiplantae > Streptophyta > Magnoliopsida > Saxifragales > Hamamelidaceae > Hamamelis > Hamamelis virginiana. The sequence goes on from JAESVK010066636.1 coordinate 6,482, forward strand.
GGAGGCTAGCTAAGAGGGAGATCGAAGGGTAAACTCTGCACCTTGACCCCTTTTTTTTTATGATTTCTTGTGTAAGTTGATGAGGTTATGTTGTGAGTCTTCTTGATTTTCATATGATATGAATTCTTTTTTCTCTTTTCTTTCTACTATAAGTATGTTTAATATGATAGGATTTAGTTTTATTAATTATTTCATGTCATATGCATGTTAGGGTTAGGTATATTATTGTTCATGTGGTTAAATGTGACTAGGGTTAATTTAGTAAAGGTTTTATGTAAGTATGCATGCTAGGATTAGTTTTGTTTTCTTTGATTTCGTATGTGCATGCATGATTAGGTTTAACTTTGTTGTTATATTATGTGAGTATGCATGTTAGGGTTAGTTTCTTGTGATTTTATGTGTATATGCATGTTAGGGTTAGTTTCTTGTGATTTTATGTGTGTATGCATGCTAGGGTTAGGTTTTCTTATTATTTTGTGTTTAGCAATCATGATTAGGGTTATTTTTTATTATGATTTTATGTGGTTAAATAGGTTTAGGATTAATTTTGTTATTATTTTATGTTAGTATGTATGTTAGGGTTAGTTTCTTGTGATTTTACGTGTATATTGCATGCTAGGGTTAGTTTCTTTGTTATGATTTATGTTTAGGATGAGTCCGTTGCTATTATTTCATGTATGTGAGCATGTTTAGAATAAAGGTTAATATATTCATGTTATTATTCGAATCCCATGATGATTGATTGGTGATTTTAATGGTAATATGAGTACGTTGATGTGTATTTTGACATGTAAAGAGTCTCGAGTCTTTTTGATTGTGCTTGTTTATGATTATTTGAACACTTGATTTGGATTTATTGGTTTGAATATATAAAATGTGTACGAGGGAGCGTGCAAAGGTGAGATCCTTCTCTTGTGTTTAAATTAATCGGTTAAGCATATTTTTATGTAGTTTTTGGATATGTTTTGCATGGTAATTTAATCAAGCATGATAGATTGTATGCTAGGGTGTTTATTCATTATTAACCAAGGATTAAGAATGATTTTTAGGCCATTAAAAGTGTATATTCAAATCTGTCCAGATTTGGATATATCCTTTAAAATGGTTTAATTATCATTTTTAAGCCATGTTTTGCATGATTTTTGTAGTTTATTTTGTATATTCATGTAGAAAGCATGCTAGGACATTTTCACATTTTTTATTCTTTATTTTCATGATTTTTAGAGTGGTTAAAGGTTAATGTTCAAATCTGTCCGGATTTGTTTATGCCTTTAAATCATTTCTAAAAATTATTTTAAGGCTAAATCCAACTTAGAAATATGCTTAGGTTCACATAGATTAATTAGTGTGCATTTAGGAGCATTTTCATGCATCTTTAGAATTGATTACTTGCTATTTGTTTAAATTTCAGCATGCATTGCATTAGGATTTTAGGGTTTCTAGATTAACTTTAGGGCTAGTTAGAGACCCTAGGCTAGGAAGGTCACTTGACCTTCCCTAGGAATTTCCTTTGTTGTAAAGATTGTTATCGGATTTGAGTATTTTAATTGATTTGAGATGTCGATCTTCGAGAGATTTTCTAAAAGATTTTTGATGCAATATTTATGAAATAAAAATGATTTTATGAGATATTTGATTATTAATTGATTTTCAAAAGATTTGAAATATTTTAAAAGATTTTTACTTTGGAATGAAATTCCTCCCAATATGGTTTGTTTTCTTGAAATATCTTTGAAAAAGATTTTCAATTGGAATTTAATTCTAAAAATAAGAATTATTTTAGAATATTTGGATTTTATGAATATCTTTTAATTTGAAATGATTTCAAATAAATGATTTTTGAATAAATGATTTTGAACAAACAAAAAACTCTCGAAGTTAGAGTCTTGAATTAGGTTGAAATACCTTTGATTGATGTGATCGATTACAATAGGAGAGTCCTAGGGTAGTCGAACTACGTGGACTTTGATACTTGCTGGGTGATACTAGTAAGTTACGTAGGCGCTAATAGGGCTCAAGTCCGCCCTAGGATGCCCGTAGGGTGTCCTAGGTTTTAGGGGTTTGTTTGTATATATTTTTTTAATATAACTAAATATAGATAATGCATTTATATCAATATTTTTTTGGTTGATTTAGATTATTTAGGATTGCTTGTAATAAGAAATTTAAATAGCCCAAATAAATTAGAAGTCCTTTAATTAGGGCGAGGTGGGTGCCTACAAGTGAAAGCTTGGAACCTTCCCACGTCGTAACCTAGCCCCCGGATCCAACTCTGGTTTGTAGACTGCTTTTCCATTAATGGAGTTTGGTTTTATTGAAAATAAAATGTTTTTATGGTTTCCTTATTCCTTAAAAATAAGGTGGCGACTCCTTTGTTTTGATTTCTAAACCCCCCTAATCACATCGCCCGGTGATGATGTGGACTCACAACACCCTAAAGCCCCGGTCCACGAGGCTGGTCCACAGAACTGGCGACTCCGCTGGGGAAGTCGAGGGCTAAACTTTATTAATTTATTTGGGCTATTTAATTTCTTAAATTAATTAAAATCAACCACTTGCATTTGTGTGATTGCATATCATTTTAGTTATATTAGCTGCATGTCATTGTGTGATAGGACGATGTTGCCTTGCCAAACGATGGTCTAGTCCTGATCCCTGTCTCCACTCGACACTAGGGCAATCATGACGAAGCCATCAACCTATTGTCAAGTACCCTTCGGGGTATATCAATGACCAATCAGTACTGTTGGACCCACGCGGCACGCCATGTGTCACATGTGGTTAGGTATATGGATTGGTCTGCAATAGGAACCTTTGAACCCGCCTTTTGCATTAGTCCATCTAGACAGCCAAGTAGGACACTCTACCCTACAGTACTTGCACACACCTGTTATGCTGCCGAAATTTCGACACATAATTGTACTGTTATGCTGCCGAGATTCCTTTTGGTATTTAACTGTACCGTTATGCTGTCGAAATTTTCCCTTGGCACATACCTACGCCGTTATGCTGCCAAATTTCTTTTAGCACATAATTGTGTCGTTATGCTGCCAAAATTATCCCAATTTGATGTGAGCCTTGTTTGTGAATGCTAGAACTTAGGGATATGTACCCTTGGATAAACTTTGATATTTTTTAATATAGGCCCTTTATTTTAAGGATTTTGGTCCTTAGAATGAAAGGACTATTTTGAGGATGGAAGAGAATATTCTAAAGGTACATGCCCTTTTCTGTGATTAGGTTCTTTTGGTTTGTTTTGACTAAGACCTTCGATTCAAAGGAAAGTGCCCTGAGAATGAAGGACTGGTCCTTGGTGTTGCTCTTTGAGCCCTGTTTGGTCAATCATGTTTTATTTCCCTATTGGTGATTCTGATTTATTTCCTAATTTCTAAGGAAGTGCCCTTGTGAAATAGGGAAGTGAGTTGGAATTATGATAGGACGGTTTTCCCTTTTCTCCTTGCCTTCTATTTGGATAGCACCTCCTTGGTAGTCTGTCAATAGGTTTTGAGTATCATGGACTCTTCCGTTTTTCTAAAAAAGCCCATTTCATGGTGTAGAATTCTGGCCTGGCGTCGTGATTCTAGAGGGCGTCTTTTTAGTGTTGAACCCCCGAGTGTATCCTCAATGGCTGACGGAGAATCCAGTACCACTGCTACAGTATTGAATGCTATCATGGACCGAATTGATGCCCTGGCCCGTGAGACTGAACAGATTAAGAAAATGTCCCAAGATAAACAGACCAGTACAGATCAGGTTAGGGAGGCCCATTTAGAGAACCCGAAGAGTACCTCTGATCCACCTATCCCGGCCCAAGTTGATGACAGTGCCAAGGCCCAGGCAGGAGCCAAATCTAAGCCCATTAATCTGGATGGCGAGCCCAGTGGATCTGGATTCCTCTCTGGGGATCCGGTCCTGTTGTCGAGTAAGGTTGAAGCCTTAGAGAAAGCCCTGAAGGGGATGCGTCGGTCTGATGACATGGTTGATGTGACATCTTTTTCACTGTTCCCCAAGGCCCGTATGCCGTTCAGTTTTAAGATGCCTGAATTAGAGAAGTTTGATGGGATGGGTTGTCCTAAAACCCATTTGAAGATGTATGTGAGGGCGATGCAACCTCGTGGAGCCGATGATGAGCTGTTGGCTCAGATGTTTCATGAATCACTGAAAGGGTCAGCCTCGAAGTGGTTCTTATCCCTAGATGAGACTAAGCTGAAGACATGGGAGGATGTTTGCAATGAGTTCACTAATCACTACAAGTACAACACTGAGATTGATGTGACTCGTAGGGATCTTGAGACTACTAAGCAGGAACCGAGGGAGAGTTTCTCTGCTTTTATTTCTAGATGGAGGGCGAAAGCTTCGCAGATGACCCACAGGCCTACAAATGATGAACAGGTGCAGATGGTGCTGAAGAGTCTCTTGCCCATTTACAACAAGTACTTGTTTTCGCAGTATTTCCCTAACTTTAAAGCCCTTGTTATTGCCGGTACTCAAGTTGAAGATGCTCTGGCTAGTGGGGCTCTCAAGGCCGAAGAACCTTTCAGAAACCGCCAACCACCTCTCAACCGCAAACCCAACCCAGAAGTCAATGCCATTGCCCAACCTTTTCAGGCTACCCAATCAAACCGCCCATTCCAAGCTAGAGAGCCAGCCCGCCAATTCACCAATCTATACATGTCCCTAGAACGTGTCCTCGAGAAATTGAAGGCACGTGGTCTCCTTACCCCTTTGGAACCTCGGCCTCTTCCAGATCCATTGCCCAGAAACTTCAAGGAAAATGAGTATTGTCAGTTCCACCAATCTAAAGGCCATCACACCAACCAATGCATGCGCCTTCGCCATGAAATCCAAGACCTCATTGACAAGAAAGTCATTGCCCCACCAAATCCACCAAGTCAACCAAATGTCACCAATAACCCTCTTCCAACCCATGCTGTACCACCACCAGCTCAAATCAATGCCCTGGGCCTCGACGACCCAAAAATTCGTTACCCAATCCGCCCATATGTCCCACTCAAAACTACCTTAACTGAAGCCTTTTACCAAGCCCGGTCCCAAGGCCTCATTACCCCACTCATACCCCGCTTCCATAAGCCTTTTTGCCAGTACCACAACATCTTCGGGCATGACACGGAGAATTGCAGAGTTTTAGGGAAACTGATTCAGGATTTACTTGATGATGGAGAGTTATATCAGTATGAAGAACCTGAACAACCTGAAGTTCTCAAAGAAGCTCCTAGAAGTGGGAATTCTCAACGTCAGTTGAAGAAGAGATACCTAGCGGGAGACCCAGAGGTCGGATTGTTAGGAGAGTCGAGTGGTAAGTTCGATTATTATGTGCTCTATTCATCGAGAAAGATTTCTGATGAACCTATCATTCCAACGGGGTGGGATGATTTACCTGCAGAAGTTGAACCAGATATTCCTTCTTCTTCACCTGAAGGGTTGAGTCAGGATACCATGCAGAAACAGTTTGGGAATGGAACCTCTTCAGTCGTGAAGATCATTGGGGAAGACAGTGATTTGATCGGTATGATTGAATGGGAGGACCTCATGAACACACCTGAGACAATAGAGAATCTGTGGGCTAGTGATGAGGAAGTAGACCATCTGACTCGAGGCGGACGCCATTTCAAGCCAGCTCATTTGGAAGCCAGTAATCCGTTAGGGGAATTAGAGAAGGGTCAGTGATCAGATGTCATAGAAGAAGAGGAAGAAATACTGAAACAGTTGAAGAGAACCCAGGCTAACATTACCATTTGGGGATTGCTCATGGCTTCACAGAAACATAGACAGACAGTGCTTCGGTTGTTGAATCAGGTGCAGGTTCCTATTGATACGTCCCCTGAGGGTTTGGTAGGTTTAGTAAATCCGGTTCATCATGGACCATCCATCTCATTTACTGAATCTGACTTACCCAAGAGTGGGAGTAATCATTTGCAAGCTTTGTACATCACAGTGGATATCATGGGAAAGAGAGTTCCCTCAGTCTTGGTTGATAACGGGTCAGCATTGAATGTGTGTCCGCTCAGTACTACTACTACTTTGGGGATTGAACCATCTGAGTTTTCGCCATCAGGACAGACTGTTAGGGCTTATGACAACACTCGCAGAGAAGTTGTGGGAATGGTGACTCTTCCAGTTTTTATTGGGCCAGTTGAATTCAATGTTGATTTTCAGATCCTAGATGTGCCAGCCAGTTTTAATCTGCTTTTGGGAAGACCGTGGATTCATCCGACCGGGGCTGTACCGTCTTCACTTCATCAAAAGATCAAGTTTCCTTATCAGGGGTCAGTGGTTACTTTGAAGGGAGATATGGAGATGAATCGAAGTGTTCGAGTGCCAATCTGTGAGATCAGCCAGGAGTCATCAGAAGTGCTCCTGTCAGGGTTCGAGTATGTACAGGCTATCGAAGGAGAGCCCGAGCAGAAGGAGTTGATACCTCTTGATTATAATCCTCATGGGAATCTGCATGTAGGACAGATTATGAAAGGAATGGGATTCTTCCCTGGAATGGGATTGGGCCGAAGGTTGCAAGGCATCGCTGAAGTTTTGAAGTACCCGTCTGCTATCCATCCTTATGGGTTAGGCTACAAACCTACTAAGGAAGATAAGAAGATGATGGCTCAGAGGAAGAAAGAGAAAGACTCCGCGAGGGCGAAAGGACGAACCCTTAACTCAACCCTTGAGCCATACAGACCAACTTTGAATGGGGCTTTCGTCAAGGAGGGTGATGATTTCCCATATTGTGGTTTCCCTGAACCGTGCTATCTTGAGGATCAGAAGATCAGTGTACCTGGGTTTGAGATTTTCTTCAGTGATGAATGGTGTTCTCCTATTGCTTCAGTGATCGATGATGCTGTTACTAGTGAGACTGGTAAGAAAGAAAGGGATTGGGTTGAAGACCTTGATGCTGGTGCCATGACAGATATGTTCGAGCAGGCGGTTCTGTGTCTCGAATTGCATACTTATGAAGTCGGGGCGATCTACCCAATTGAATCTACAACTCCACCCTTATCAAACTGGGGCTTTGAAGATTGTCCTTTCATCCATGATTGTGAGGAGATCGAGTCACTTCCATCTGATGATAACTTGTAGGTGTCTTCAGTAGAATAGGATTTCCCTGCTTTCTTTGTAGTAGTGTAGGATTTCCTTGTTTCAATAAAAAACCTCAACCTCATTTGAAGAGGTACGAGTGTCGGTTTGTTTCATCTTCTGTGTTCTGTTATTCAACTTTCAATCAATAAAAGAAGTATTCATTCTCTTCTCATCTCTCTTGCAGTGTCTCTTTTTTATCATCATTGGATTTGTATGGCATGAACATAGACCCGCGAGAGGATGTTCCTCCTGAGCTCGATGAGCAACATGGAAAGGGGCACGCTCAACCTAACATGGATGAATTAATTCCAATCAATTTAGGGACGGATGAATCACCTAAAATAATTAAAATTGGATCAACACTGTCGCCGCAAGAGAGAGAATCATTGGTAGAGGTTTTGAGAGAGAACATTGAAGCTTTCGCATGGTCGTACCAAGATATGCCAGGCATAGATCCCGACATTGTGCAACACTTCATCCCCACTGATCCGAACATGAAGCCAGTCAAGCAGAAGCTGCGGAGAATGAAGCCAGAATGGGCCTTGAAGATTAAGGATGAGGTGGTCAAGCAGATGAATGCTGGATTTCTGCAAGTAGTGGAGTACCCAGAATGGTTAGCCAACATTGTTCCAGTGCCTAAGAAGGATGGGAAAGTACGAATGTGTGTTGATTTCAGAGATCTCAATAAGGCGTGTCCTAAGGATGATTTCCCTCTGCCTCATATAGATGTATTGGTCGACAACACTGCTGGCCATGCACTCTTGTCTTTTATGGATGGCTTTTCGGGTTACAACCAGATCAAAATGGCTTCCCAAGATATGGAAAAGACAGCTTTCATTACACAATGGGGGACATTTTGTTATCGGGTTATGCCCTTCGGCCTTAAGAATGCTGGCACGACATACCAAAGGATGGCTACCACACTGCTGCATGATTTGATTCACAAGGAGGTGGAAGTGTACGTAGATGATATGATTGTGAAGTCTGTGGATAGGGAAGGACATTTAGCTGCTCTGAGGAAGTTCTTTGAAAGAATTATCAAGTACAAGCTGCGTTTGAACCCTCAAAAATGTGCCTTCGGAGTGACTGCTGGGAAGCTGCTCGGTTTCATGATCACACAGAGAGGGATAGAAGTAGATCCGGGGAAAATCAAAGCCATCATGGAGATGCAACCACCAAAGACAGAAAAGGAAATCCGGGGATTTTTGGGAAGAATTCAGTTTATCAGCCGCTTCATAGCACAGTTGACAACTATCTGCGAGCCGATTTTCAAGCTACTAAAGAAGGATGTACCGACTAAGTGGAATGAGGAATGTCAAGAGGCATTTGATACCATCAAAAGGTATTTGAGCAACCCACCAATCCTAGTTCCCCCGCGACAAGGTGAACCGTTATTACTTTACTTAACTGTCACCGAAACCGCGATGGGAGCTATGTTAGCTCAATATCTTGAAGAATCCTTGAAAGAGAATGCCATCTACTACCTCAGCAAGAAGATGACGGATTATGAAGTGAACTATAGTGCTCTGGAAAAGACATGCGTGGCATTGGTGTGGGCAACTCAAAAGCTTCGCCATTACATGATGTCTTTCCAAGTACTCTTGATCAGTCGAATGGACCCATTGAAGTATCTGCTTGAGAAGCCTGCTTTGTCCTATAAAACAGCGCGGTGGTTGTTGTTATTGTCAGAATTCGACATTCGGTATGTATTGCAGAAATCAGTGAAAGGAAGAGCTATAGCAGAACACTTGGCAGAATGTGCTACTTCACAATCAGACAATGGCAATTACCAGTTCCCGGATGAAGAAATCCTTGTGATAGAGAAGAAGGTGTGGAAAGCGCACTTTGATGGAGCATTGAATAGGAAGGGATGTGGCATAGGAGTTTGTCTGGAGACACCTGAAGATGTGATGATACCTGTGGCAGTGAAACTGAACTTTAAGGCAACCAATAACATAGCTGAGTATGAGGCCTGTATTTTAGCCTTGGAATCAGCATTGGCCTTGGGAGTAGAAGAGCTCGAAGTGTATGGGGATTCAGCCCTTATCATATGCCAGACTAGAGGAGAATGGAAGACTAAGGATGAGAAACTGCTGCCATATCACGATTATCTAGAGACACTGGCGAAAGAATTCCGTCAAATAAAATTCTTTTACCTGTCTAGGCAAAAGAACAAGTTTGCGGATGCCTTAGCCACTCTAGCATCCATGGCAGAAATCCCAATAGAAGGGGGAGTAGCACCGATGATCATTGAATCTAGAGAAGAACCCATCTACTGTTGTGCCCTAAGGGAAGGAGAACCAAATGACGGGAAGCCATGGTATCATGATATTCAGCAGTACTTAGAAAAAGGGGAATATCCGCCAGAAGCATCCTATGTTGACCGAAGGACTTTGAGAAGGTTGGCTAGCCAGTTCATCTTGTGCAGTGGGAAATTGTACAAAAGATCTTATGACGGTGTCCATCTCTTGTGTGTAACAGAAGATGAAGCAGAACGGATCATTCAGGAAATACATGAAGGGGCTGAGGCTCCACACATGAATGGGTATATGCTTGCGAAGAAGATTCTGAGACTGGGTTACTATTGGTTGACCTTAGAGGGTGATTGTGCTAAACATGTTAAGAAATGCCATAAGTGCCAGGTGTTTGCAAGTGGTAAGCATCAGCCATCCATGCCACTCACTACCATGTCATCACCATGGCCGTTTGCAACATGGGGCATTGATATCATCGGCAAAATCACTCCTGCAGCCTCGAATGGGCACGAGTACATACTGGTGGCTATTGATTACTTTACCAAATGGGTAGAAGCAGCGTCGTACAAGACTTTGAATGCTAAGCAGGTTGCCAAGTTCATACAGTGCAACATCATCTACCGGTATGGAGTGCCACGTGAGTTTATTTCAGACAATGGGCAACATTTCAAAAAAGAGACTGAAGAGCTTCTTAAGAAATATGGTATAGTACATCACCATTCCTCTCCTTACCGTCCGCAGACTAATGGAGCAGTGGAGGCAGCTAATAAGAATTTGAAAACCATTTTGAAGAAGACCACTGATACGTACAATGATTGGCATGAGAAGTTGCCTCTGGCATTGTGGGGCTATCGCACATCCATTAGGGCATCAACTGGGGCTACGCCTTACTCGTTAGTGTATGGTATGGAAGCAGTGTTACCAATTGAATTAGAGATACCTTCACTAAGGGTAGTTATGGAAAGCCAACTAGCAGAAGTCGATTGGGTGAGGGAAAGATATGAACAGCTGTCCCTAATTGACGAGAAGAGATTGAGGGCCCTGTACCATGTTCAAGGCTATCAGAGAAGGATAGCTCGAGCATTCAACAAGAGAGTTAAAAACAGGGGCTTGAAGAAAGGGGATTTGGTACTCAAAGAAATCAGAATGCCAATTCATGATCCAAGAGGGAAGTTCAAGCCAAGTTGGGTGGGACCCTACATCATCAAAGAGATA
>JAESVK010066641.1:0-11041 GCA_017140935.1 Hamamelis virginiana
ATGAAGGGAAAATGCCATAAAAGTAAGCTAAATTATGGTGCAAACACCCCCTCCAACTTGAACCTTGCTAGTCCCTAGCAAGAATTAAACTAAAAAGAACTAAAACAACAATAAAGATAGTTAAGCAAGAATTAGATAAAAAAGGTCGCTTTCACAAGCGCACATGAGCATACTACTTCAACTTAACATGTAATGCAGGTGTTTGAAATTATCATGCTTGAATCTTTCCCAAGTGTGTGATTGTTTGCCAATGGAAGTCCCACACAACACATAACAATTTACTAAGAAGAAACGCACAGAGAGAAGATAACTGAATGAAACGGAAATAAGCAATTAGCACATTCCAAGGGATAAGAAAAAGGCACAATCAACACAACACAACTTAATAATAATGCATAGTTTTCATTAAGAAACAACCAACAACTTGAAATCAAAAAGGGCTTTTGGGCTTGAAACGACCAAGGGTTACACAAAGGGGCTTCAAAACAAAATAGATGTTGGCATGACTTGGCTTGGGTCACTACCCGCTTGCCAACATCACCCTATGCTACCCTCTTACCAAATTGAAACTAAACTAGGAAAATAAAAACCAAAACATAGAAACATAAAACAACCCAACTACCCCTAATTTGCCCCAACTACTCCTCTTCTGAACCTTCTTCATCACTGAAGTCGTCCTCATCTACACAATCATCCAATTCATCCGAATCTCCTTCCAAGTTAGGAAGGGATGCTTCAGCAGCAGACGGGCCACCTCTCAACACGTTCACCTCTCTCTCTAGCCTGGATAGCCTATGATCGATCTGTTTCTGTTTCCCCAGGATGCACTTGAACCAGCCCTTGATTCTACGCTCCATTCTTTTCAGTGGAGACGTACTTGCAGGTTTTGGAGCTGAAGATGAAGATGGACCCTCAGAAACTGAATGAGACTGTGCTGGCCTGGGCTTCACCGAAGCTGCAATACTCCTTGCTTCGGTGACATTGGTAATAGGACCGAAATGAGGAGGCACCATTTTGCTCGAGGGAGGCAATTTAACACCTTCGGCTCTCACTAGCTGGGTAACCAAGCATGGAAAAGGCATGTAAGAGGTTTTGTTGTTGAAACTAACAAAATCCTTCATCACTCCCCAAATGACTGCAGCAAAGTCAATCCGGCGACCATTCATTACTTCAAAAAGAAATTTCACTTTTTCAATCCTTGGCGCCTTTTCTTTTCCTTTTGGCAAAAGGCTACAGTGGAGGATCTTGTTCATTACAGCATATTCAGGTTTCAGTTTTCCAGGGGTGAACTCACTCCGAGCAAAAGAATTCATAGGCATTGGGTTCGAGCACATGGCTTGAGAGAACTGTGCCCCGTTGAAAACAGTCAATGGCCGAAAAGGATAAGGTACACCGTCTGCATGTGGAGGTTGAGAATATCCCAAGGCTGCAGCAATGCCAGAGGTGCCTACTAGAAAAGACCTACCACCCACAGTTGTCTCCATGTGATATTCAATTTCCGCGTGTTCTCTCAAATTAGAATAAAATTCCCTCACGACGGACGGGTGATAACCCTCAATAGGCTTGCATAGGAATCCCAAATTCTGATTTCTAATTACAACACGAATAGCATGCTCAGGCATAAAAGTTCCCACCTCAACACTCCTCTCACACAAGAATCCTCTCTTGGCAAGCGACTGAACCCAAGCAATTTCTTCCCCCTGCGGTTCGTCTTCAAACATAGCCTCTATTTCATCATCCTCATCATCCTCATCGTCACTATCACTGACATGTTTCTTTCCCTTCCTTTTCTTCACGGGTTGAGACGGATTTGGCTTCCTCTTTTTCACGGCTTGCTCCACAGAAGAGCCTGAAGCCTTTCCACCCTTCGGTGTCTTTGTTCTAGCCATAACCGATATGACTAACCCGATCATTGAAAATAGCCCTAACATGGCCACAAGGCAATCCCACATACCCATTTCAGCAAGCACCACACAACTCTTTCCCACATCACACAACAACTTTCTTCCCACAATTTCCATTTCTGACCCACAGCGTCACAATCAACCACAAAACTCACCAAGACAGCCCCAAACACAAGTAATAAGAAAAAGTGCCAAAAACCCTCAAACCAAGGCAAATATTCTTCAAAAAAAACTGAAATTCTTACCCCACAAGCGAAGGAAACACCACGAAATGCCAATGGATGATGGAACAGCCCCTAGAACATGAATCCCTCTTCAAGCGATGGTAGAAGTTGAGAATAATGTGGAATTTCAAGCCTAGGGTTAGGGTTTGGTGGTATGAGAAGGTTTTAGGGTAAAAAGATGATGGTGGAGAGTGAAACTAGGGTTTAATGGTGGATTGGGTGAGATGTGAGTAATCTTTCACAAAAAGTATGGGGAAAGGTTGAATGAGGGTAGAAATTGAGAGAGAAAGTGATATGTGGGTGAAAAATGAGATAGAGTGGGGTGAAAATCAGTCTAGGGGTTTAAATCCTCGGATTTGGGCATTTCCCGCAAGGGGGTACCGGTACCCCTTTAAGTGGGTACCGGTACCTTTTGGTACTGGAAGAGGGGTACCGGTACCCCCCAAATGGGTACCGGTACCTATTACAAAAATTTGCCTTATTTCCTCCTTTTTCACAGTTTTGACCCCAAAGACCCCACAATGTGACCTTAAACTGCATTTCCAACCCCACTACCTTCCAAATAGGAGTACTACACAACCACGACCTGCTGACGAGCCTCCGACTTACAAACTTCACCCTAGGGTTCCTAAGTTTGAACAAATTGGCACTCAAGGCTCAAAATAGGGTTCAAGTGGAAACTTTCAATTAAGAGAGGTTCAAAAGATCAAGAGATGGCCTAAAATCATTTCTCAGAGTTGTATAATTGTTCCAAAGTGAATAAAATGCATATGCGTGAAATGTTCAAGTGAAATGTGATTCTCGGAGTTCAAACCAAATGGAAGTGTGCTTGAAGACAAGAAGCATGATTAGCAAATCTTAAAAAGCTATTTACATTCAAAATGATCATCAAAAGAAACAAGTTATGGTGTAGGAGCATGAATAAGTGAATGGGCCAAAAAAATGATAAAGCAAACTGCTTATATGTCTAGTTTAACCCCAATGGCGTGCAAGTGCAATGGGAAAGTTCAAATGCATTACACAAGATCAACAAGAAGCATAGCATAAAAGTTCAAGTTTTATTCTCATGTAAGCTCAAAATCGAAAAATTTATCCTTGGTACTTGCCAAAACCCTAAATTACGACAGGAATGAAACCTACTCTGTCGACAAAAAGAAGCTACCCTATGCATGTGCAAAAGTATGAGTATTTGTATGAACACCAGTATATACCCCCCCCTCCAACTGAAATGTGCATTGTCCTCAATGCATGAAAAGATAACACTAAGGACCAAATTGAAAAGAGAGGGAACAAAAGTACCTGTGTCAAAGCTATGAACAAGCTAAAAAGCTGCACAAGGGTCAGAGTATCCATATTTCCAAAAAGAATGATTAACAACAAAAATTTGAAGCTATGTACAATGAGTAACACAGAAATTACTCAGGAGGGATGTCCTGGTAGACTGGGTCCACCAACTCCTCCATGCTCTCCTGACGGTCAAAGTTCTCAAGGAATGGCTTTAGGCGCTGACCGTTTACTTTGATGACTTTCCCATTCTCAGGATTCTCTATTTCAACTGCACCATAAGGGTGGACTACTTTGACCACGAACGGGCCAGTCCACCTTGATCGGAGCTTGCCTGGGAAGATGTGCAAACGAGAACTGTACAAGAGTACTTTCTGTTCGGGCTCAAAGGTCTTCCTCACAATGTTTTTGTCATGGAATAGCTTGACCTTCTCTTTGTAAATTCTGGAGCTTTCATAAGACTCGCGCCTCATTTCATCAAGCTCATTCATTTGCAACATCCGCTGATGACCTGCTTTAGCCAAATTAAAATTAAGAGTTTTAATTGCCCAATATGCCTTGTGCTCCATTTCCACCGGCAAGTGACATGCCTTGCCATAAACCAACCTATATGGAGACATACCAAGAATGGTTTTAAAAGCAGTGCGGTATGCCCAAAGAGCATCGGTTAGTCGAAGAGACCAATCCTTGCGGTTTGGGTTAACCGTTTTTTCCAAAATGTGTTTTATCTCCTTATTGGCTAGTTCGGCTTGGCCATTGGTTTGTGGGTGATATGCGGTGGAAACCTTATGTGTGACTCCATACTTTTTAACCAAGTTTTCAAACGGCCTATTGCAAAAATGGAGCCCACCATCACTAATGATTGCACGAGGCATCCCAAAACGAGAAAAAATGTGTTCTTTCAAGAATTTCAAAACCACCTTATGGTCATTCGTTCTCGTTGGGATGGCCTCCACCCACTTTGAAACATAATCCACTGCCAATAGAATATATAAGTACCCACAAGAGGAGGGAAAAGGACCCATGAAGTCTATACCCCAACAGTCAAAAATTTCGATGATTAAAATGGGGGTAAGAGGCATCATGTTCCTTTTTGTAACACCTCCCAATTGTTGGCACCGAGCACAAGTTTTGCAAAATTCAAATGAGTCTTTAAACAGTGTGGGCCAATAAAAACCGGCTTGCAAAATCTTGTCAGCTGTTTTCCTTGCAGAAAAATGCCCTCCACAAGCTTCAGAATGACAGAAGGTGAGTACCCCAATTTGTTCGTCGTTAGGTACACACCTTCTCATCAACTGATCAGGGCAGTGTTTAAAAAGATAGGGATCATCAAAAAAATAATTTTTCACATCAACCAAAAACTTTCTCCTCTGCTGAGAAGTCCACCTGGATGGGATTTGTCCTGTCACAATATAATTCACAATATCAGCATACCAAGGACAACTAACTAGAGCAAACAGTTGCTCATCAGGGAATGTATCACCTATGGGTAGACCCTCATAAGCTGTCTCTAAAACCAAACGAGAGAGGTGATCCGCCACCACATTCTCGACTCCCTTCTTGTCTTTAATGGTCAAATTAAACTCCTGACAAAGTAGGATCCACCTAATAAGACGGGGTTTCGTATCTTGCTTAGAGAGCAAGTACTTCAACGCCGCATGATCAGTGAAAATGACTATGGGAGACCCTACAATGTACGACCTGAACTTATCTAGGGCAAAGACCACAGCTAAGAACTCTTTCTCCGTAGTTGTGTAATTGGACTGGGCGGAATCTAGAGTTTTACTGGCATAATAAATCACAAAAGGTTTCTTATCCTCTCTTTGCCCTAAGACAGCTCCTACGGCATAATCACTAGCGTCACACATGATCTCAAATGGAAGGTCCCATTTCGGAGGTCGCATGATAGGAGGTGCAATCAACATACTTTTCAATTTTTCAAAAGCCTCCTCACATGCCTGTGACCATTCAAAAACAACATCCTTGGCAAGTAAATTGCACAAGGGACGGGATATAGCACTAAAATTCCTTATAAACCTCCTATAGAAACCTGCATGACCTAGGAAGGACCGTATGTCTTTAACACATTTGGGAGTGGGTAAATTAGAGATCAACTCGACTTTGGCCTTATCTACCTCTATGCCTTTCTTAGACACGATATGTCCCAACACAATCCCTTGTGTCACCATGAAGTGACATTTCTCCCAATTTAAGACTAGACTTTTCTCCTCACATCTCTCCAACACTTTCTCCAAATTTTCTAAACATCCCTCAAAAGAATCTCCAAAGACAGAGAAATCATCCATAAAAATCTCCATGATCTTCTCTACCATGTCACTAAAAATACCCATCATGCACCGTTGAAAAGTCCCCGGTGCATTACATAATCCAAAGGGCATTTTCCGAAAGGCAAAAGTGCCAAACGGACAAGTGAAGGTGGTTTTCTCTTGGTCTTCTAAAGCTATTTCTATCTGATTGTACCCAGAGTACCCATCAAGAAAACAGTAAAACTCATGCCCAGCAACTCTCTCCAACATTTGATCCACAAAAGGTAGAGGGAAATGGTCTTTTCTCGTGCCAGCATTTAGTTTCCTATAATCTATGCACACCCTCCAACCTGTAGTGACTCTAGTCGGTATGAGTTCATTGTGTTCATTTGCCACCACAGTGACCCCGGACTTTTTTGGAACAACTTGGGTAGGACTCACCCACTTGCTATCCGCAATAGGGTAAATGACACCTACATCTAGGAGTTTCAAAACCTCTTTCTTGACAACTTCCTTCATGACAGGATTCAACCTACGTTGTGGTTGCCTAGATGGTTTGACATCCTCCTCCAAGTAGATTCTATGAGTGCAAATCAAAGGGCTAATTCCCTTAATGTCCGCTATGGTCCATCCTATGGCGGTTTGGTGGGCCTTCAAAATTTCTATGAGTCTCACTTCTTGATCATGATTTAGAGAAGATGAAATAATCACAGGGAATGTCTCTTCACTTCCTAGGAAAGAGTATTTGAGATGTGAAGGTAAAGGCTTCAATTCTAACTTAGGTGGCTTCTCTATTGATGGCAAAACTTTCTCCTCAATTGGAGGCAATTCCTCGAATCTAGGTGTCCACCCATTGGTTTCCATTACCTCACTATGCTCAAGGATGGAGTATAGAAACTCCATTTCAGGTGTGGCCACATCCTCAACAATCTTAGGGCTCACTAAACAAGACTCTAGAGGGTCATCATGTGAAAAATGATCAACATATTCCTGTACCACCGATTCTAACACATTCACCTCACAAATGTCTTCATCATCCCCTATTTCCTTAATAACATTGAAAATATTCAGGTTCACAGTCATGTTGCCAAAAGACAACGTCATCAACCCACCCCTACAATGAATTATGGCATTAGCAGTGGCCAAGAAAGGCCTGCCAAGAATCACTGGGAATTGACTCCCTTGACTCACCACAGGTTGAGTATCTAGAACAACAAAATCAACAGGGAAATAGAACTTATCCACTTGTACTAGAACATCCTTCACGATACCTCTAGGAATCTTCACACTACGGTCTGCTAGCTGAAGGGTAATGGTGGTAGGCTCCAACTCTCCTAACCCTAGCTCCACATACACCGAGTATGGCAACAAGTTCACACTAGCTCCCAAATCCACTAAAGCATGTCCCAACTTGGAATTACCTACCACTATGGAAATGGTTGGGCTCCCTGGGTCTTTGTATTTTGGGGGTAAGTTATTCCTAATAAGAGAGGTGGATTGTTCAGTCATGAATGCATCATTGTGGACACCTAACTTCCTCTTCACTGTACACAAGTCTTTCAAAAATTTGGCATATGAAGGGATTTGTTTGATGGCATCCAACAAGGGAATGTTCACCTTAACCTGTTTGAAAAGCTCAAAAATTTCAGCATGATTGTTCAATTTCTTTGGAATTCTCAACCTATGGGGATATGGAGCGGAGGGAACATGTTTAGCTTTGTTTTTATCCACATCCACATCAACAACATCGGCTTTGGGGACATTAGGCTCATCAATCACATCATCATCCCTTTTTGATTCATTTTGTAAATCTTTTGAAATCTCTTTTGGAAGATCTTTGGGATGGATGGTTTTGTCAACTATTTTCCCACTCCTAAGAGTGGTGATGGCCTTGCATTGCTCAAAAGTCCCATCATTTTGACTTGAAGTCCCAACACTATTTTGACCTTGGGGGTTTTGAATGGGTTGAGAGGGAAATTTCCCTTTTTCTTGTTGAGAACTCCCCATAGAAGATGTCAATTTAGTAAGTTGAGACTTCACGTCACTAATAGCCGTTCGAAATTCATTGTTCATTGTTTGTTGGGATTGGACAAATTGGGCTACAATGTCCTCCAAATTTCTTTTGTGGGGTGGTTGGTAAGAGTGATGATTTTGATTTGCTTGAGAAAAAGGGGGAAAACCTTGGTTAGGATTCGCAGAAAATCCTTGTGGCCCTTGATTTTGAAAAGTGGGGGCTTGATTTGAAAAACCCGGATTTGGATTTTGAAAATGATATCCTTGGTTTTGAAAGTTTGAACTTTGCCCTTGAAAATTGGAACCTTGCCCTTGGTTAGAGTAACCTTGATGGGCTTGAGCATTACCTTGATTTGATGAAGCATTCACCCCATCATTTTTCCAACTAAAGTTTGGATGCTTCCCCCACCCCGAATTATAAGTGTCAGAATATGGATTGAAAGGCTTCCTAGGGGGGTTCAAAGCATGGACTTGCTCTTGGACGGCTCCTTTAATGGTAGGAAGGGTAGGACAGTCTCTAGTGGAATGCACAGGATCCTCACAAATGAGGCATGGTTCCTCTACCCTAGGCACAATAGGTGTAGGAGGTACACTTGGCACCACAGGCACCGCAGTAACCTCGTTGACTTTCTGCATTTCTAGGGCCTCTAACTTCCTAGTTAAACTCGCCACCTTGGCTTGAAGTTCATCATGTTCCTTAAGTTGGAACTTTCCACCACTACTTGGGTTGCTAGCTTTCCTTGCAACATCGGGAGTTGTGTTAACCTCCCAGTTGCGCGCACTTTCTGACAACCTATCAAAATATGGGATTGCGTCCTCGGGGGATTTTTCAAAAAGTTCCCCACCACTCATCATTTGGAGGAATTGCTTAGTCTCACGGGTCAAACCATGGTAAAAGTACCCTACAAGTTGACCTACGTCTAGTCCATGATGGGGGATTGCATTTATCAAATCCTTGTACCTTTCCCAAGCACCGGCAAATGCCTCATTAGGTTCCTCAGTGAAGTTTTGAATCATGCGCATCAACATGTTGGTTCTAGCGGGTGGGAAGAATTTTTCCAAAAAGATCTTTTGCAATTGTTCCCAAGTGCGGATGGAATTAGGAGTCAAAGTATGGAACCATATTTTTGCCTTATCTTTTAGAGAAAATGGAAAAAGGGTAATGCAAATGATGTCAATAGGTGAACCAGTTGACAAGAACGCACTACACACATCAGTAAAATCCCTCATAAAAGAATATGGCCTTTCAGAATCAAAGCCATGGAACTCAGGCAATAGTCGAATCATTTCAGGTTTTAGCACAAAACGACTAGCCTCTTGAGATGGGATTATACATGATGGAGTAGTGGTTCTGTGAGGGTTGAAGATCTCCCTCAAAGTCCTTCCCAAATTCACCATAGGGATATCGGGTTGTCTATTCTGCTGCACATTTTGTTGAAAATTTTGATTCATATTTCCCCCACCAGGTGCAGGGGTTGCAGGCGGAATGACATCATCCCTTCGCCCTTGAGGCTCATTTGGGAAGTCTTGATCATTTGCATTTCTTTGAAAATTTTGGTTTTGGTTGTGCTCCATTGGTGGAGAGGATGGTTGAGCCAAGTTAGGTCTCAAATTTGGATTTTCAAGGTCTTGTTGTGACCAATTCCTTACAAGTCGGCTTCCCTCTCCACGAGTCCAAGCCGACATGCAACAATTGTTCACAACAAATTTACACTACAAAGAATTTTTATACACTAAGAGTTAGGAAAAACTTACCGGATTCACAATGTAATTGCGAATTACCACTAGCTCTTCCTTGGATCACTTCAAGGTACGCGCCACTCCCCGGCAACGGCGCCAAAAATGCTTGTCAAATTGCGGTGTGCTCAATTATGTCCCAAGCGTAGGAACTCAATTTATCGCCAAGCATAATAAAACTATGGGAATCCACAGGTCATTTCCACAGGGAGTGGGGACTACGAAGGATCCTTAGGGATTGAAACCCAACGAATATGTATATAAGGTAAATCATGGGGGTTTGTTGATTGGTTTGATTTGGTAATCGGTTGCAATTTAAATTAACACAAAGGAAACAAATGGTAGGATTCTAGGGTTTCCACTCATCCACAACTAGGTAACAAGCATCTCTCATTGGTATTCTCATCTAGGATCCATTGAAGAATGGTCTTTGATGGATGATATGACTTTGAAAGCTTTTAAACAAGGATGAATAAGAGAATGATACCAAATGCTCACTTATGCAATATTACAAACACTTAGTATGCATTTAGGTTCAAGCACAATGTGTACCAAGTGTAACTTGTTCACACAATGTCAAGAAGATGCCATACTAAGCATTGAAGGAGAATGTAGTGAGTATTTGGCATCATACACCTTCCATTAAACACAAATAGATGAGAGAGTGTTGTTACCTTTGTTGGTGATGAGTTTCCACCGTTTGAATCCTACCTTGGAGGTTTAGAACTCCATTAAAGCTATGAAAATGGTAGTAAATGCAAGAACAACTCAAATAAATGCTAACAAGAAGGAAATAAATGCTATAGATTGATGTAGAGCTCAATAAACCAAGTTTGAAAGTAAAACTACAGATTAAAAGACTAAGACTAAGGTTTACAAGTGATTAACTACAAGAAGAAACAAGAACTTAAGCTATCCTAAGTAGAAAATGCAAGAAAACCTAGAAACTAAGAGAAAAACCCTAAGTTACACTAAGCTAACCCTAGAAATCAAGTGAGGAACCCTTCTAACAGCTGCAAATGAGCATTATATACCCCCCCCAAAAGGGCATCAGACATGGGGGTCAAAAGACCAACATACCCTAGCAAAAAGAGCAATTTACAATCAACCCGGGCTGTTTCCCGACAGAGGGTACCGGTACCCCCTTAATGGGTACCGGTACCTTTACTTTCTGCATCATGGGTACCGGTACCCCCCAAATGGGTACCGGTACCCCCCCTCTGCTGCATTATAATTTGACTCCAAAAGGCTATGAAAGCCTCTTCGCTTCACCCGGAAGGCCATGTGAAAGCTGAAAATCATGCTAGGAGTGCTTGGAGCTTCTTTGCACTGATTTGGGACTGAGAATTACTTGATGAAAGCTTTGGGGCGGATTGCTTCAAACATGCATGCCAAATGAGTATGAAAGCACGCTCACAAGCCTCATTTGCCGAGTGGTTATCCTCATGCTCCACCAAACACCTCAAAATGATGGAAATAGTCTCATAAAACCTGTAAGCACTCAAAACTAAGAGAAGAGTCAAACGCACCGCTTTACAGGTAATATGGCTCAAGTGCACACAAAAATGAAGGGAAAATGCCATAAAAGTAAGCTAAATTATGGTGCAAACAC
>JAESVK010066642.1:0-11048 GCA_017140935.1 Hamamelis virginiana
TGCTTGTCAATTTGCGGTGTGCTCAATTACGTCCCAAGCGTAGGAACTCAATATCGCCAAGCATAATAAAACTATGGGAATCCACAGGTCATTTCCCCAGGGAGTGGGGACTAGGAAAGATCCTTAGGTCTTGAAATCCAAAGAATGTGCAAGAAAATGTAAAATCATGGGGGTTTGTAATTGATTTGGTTTGGTAACCGATTGATATTGATAATTAACACAAATAAAGCAAGTGATAGGATTCTAAGGTTTCCACTCATCCACAACTAGGTAACAAGCATCTCTCATTGATAGACTCATCTTGGATCCATTGAAGAATGGTCTTTGATGGATGATTTAACTTTAAAAGCTTTTATAACAAAGAAGGATAGAAGAATGATAGTAAATGCTCACTTGGGCTTTTTAACAAACACTTAGATTGCATATAAGTTCAAGCACAATGTGTACCAAGAATCACTTGTTCACACATTGTCAAGAAGATGCCAAACTAAGCATTTAAGAGAGAGTAGTGAGTATTTATCATCATACAACTTCCATTTAAGCACAAAGATATGAGAGAGTGTTGTTACCTTTGTTGGTGGTGAGTTTCCACCGTTCGAATCCTATCTTGGAGGTTTAGAACTCCATTAAAGCTAAGTTATCAACAATAAATGCAAGAACAATAACCATAAATGCAAAAGAGATGGAAATAAATGCTATAGATTGATGTATAACCAAATAAACCAAGTTTGAAAGTAAAACTACAGATTAAAAGACTAAGACTAAGGTTTACAAGTGATTAGCTACAAGAACAAACAAGAAACTAAGCTATACTAAGTGGAAAATGCAAGAAAACCTAGAAAACTAAGAGAAAACCCTAAGTTACACTAAGCTAACCCTAAAACCAAGTGAGAACCCCCTTCTAACAGCTGCAAATGTGCATTATATACCCCCAAAAGGGCATCAGACATGGGGATCAAAAGACGAACATACCCTAGCAAAAAAGACAAATTACAATCAACCCGGGTTGTTTCCCGACAGAGGGTACCGGTACCCCCTTAATGGGTACCGGTACCTTTACTTTCTGCATCATGGGTACCGGTACCCCCTATATGGGTACCGGTACCCCCCCTCTGCTGCACACTAAAATGACTCTAATTGGCGATAAAAGCCTCCTCGCTTCAACCGGAAGGCCATGTGAATGCTGAAAACCATGCGAAGAGTGCTTGGAGCTTCCTTGCACTGATTTGGGACTGAGAATCACTTGAGGAAAGCTTTGGGGCGGATTGCTTCAAACATGCATGCCAAATGAGTATGAAAGCACGCTCACAAGCCTCATTTGCTGAGTGGTCACCCTCAAACTCCATCAAACACCTCAAAAAGATGGAAATAGCTTCATAAAACCTGTAAAGGCTCAAAACTAAAGAAAGAGTCAAACGCACCACTTTACAGGTAATATGGCTCAAGTATAAGCAAAAACGAAGGGAAAATGCGATAAAAGTAAGCTAAATTATGGTGCAAACACCCCCTCCAACTTGAACCTTGCTAGTCCCTAGCAAGAATTAAACTAAAAAGAACTAAAGCAAAGATAAAAATAAGAAAGCAAGAACTAGATAAAAAGGTCGTTTTCACAAGCGTACATGAGCATACTACTTCAACTTAAAACGGAATGCAGGTGTTTGAAATTAACATGCTTGAATCTTTCCCAAGTGTGTGATTGTTTGCCAATGGAAGTTCCACACAACAAATAGCAATTTACTAAGAAGACATGTACAGAGAGAAGATAACTGAATGAAACGGAAATACAAATAGCACATTCCATAAGATAGGAAAAAGGCACAATCAACACAACACAAATTTTAATAATGCATAGTTTTCATTAAGAAACAACCAACAACTTGAAATCAAAAAGGGCTTTTGGGCTTGAAACGACCAAGGGTTACACAAGGGGATTCAAAACAAAATGGATGTTGGCATGACTTGGCTTGGGTCACTACCCGCTTGCCAACATCACCCTATGCTATCCTCTTACCGAATTGAAACTAAACTAGGAAAGTAAAAACCAAAACCTAGAAACATAGAACAACCTAACTACCCCCAAATTGCCCCAACTACTCCTCTTCTGAACCTTCCTCATCACTGAAGTCATCCTCATCTACGCAGTCGTCCAATTCATCCGAATCTCCTTCCAAGTTAGGAAGGGATGCATCAACAGCAGACGGGCCACCTCTCAAAGCGTTCACCTCTCTCTCTAGCCTGGACAGTCTATGATCGATCTGTTTCTGTTTCCCCAAGATACACTTGAACCAGCCCTTGATTCTACGCTCCATTCTTTTCAGTGGAGATGTACTTGCAGGCTTCGGAGCTGATGATGAAGATGGACCCTCAGAAACTGAATGAGACTGTGCTGGCCTGGGCTTCACCGAAGCTGCAATACTCCTTGCTTTGGTGACATTGGTAATAGGACCAAAGTGAGGAGGTACCATTTTGCTCAAGGGAGGTAATTTAATACCTTCAGCTCTCACTAGCTGGGTGACCAAGCACGGAAAAGGCATGTAAGAGGTTTTGTTGTTGAAACTGACAAAATCCTTCATCACTCCCCAAATAACTGCAGCAAAGTCAATCCGGCGACCATTCATTACTTCAAAAAGGAATTTCACTTTTTCAATCCTTGGCGCCTTTTCTTTTCCTTTTGGCAAAAGGCTACAGTGGAGGATCTTGTTCATTACAGCATATTCAGGTTTCAGTTTTCCAGGGGTGAACTCGCTCCGAGCAAATGAATTCATAGGCATTGGGTTCGAGCACATGGCTTGAGAGAACTGTGCCCCGTTGAAAACAGTCAACGGGCGAAAAGGATAAGGTATACCATCTGCATGTGGAGGCTGAGAATAACCCAAGGCTGCAGCAATGCCAGAGGTGCCTACTAGAAAATACCTACCACCCACTGTTGTTTCCATGTGATATTCAATTTCTGCGTGTTCTCTCAAGTTAGAGTAGAATTCCCTCACAACAGACGGGTGATAACCCTCAATAGGCTTGCATAGGAATCCCAAGTTCTGATTTCTTATTACAACCCGAATAGCATGTTCTGGCATAAAGGTTCCCACCTCAACACTCCTTTCACACTGGAATCCTCTCTTGGCGAGTGATTGAACCCATGCAATTTCTTCACCCTGCTGTTCGTCTTCAAACATAGCCTCTATTTCATCATCCTCATCATCCTCATCATCACTGTCACTGACATGTTTCTTTCCCTTCCTTTTCTTCACAGGCTGTGAAGTATTTGGCTTCCTCTTTTTCACGGCTTGCTCCACAGAAGAGCCTGAAGCCTTTCCACCCTTCGGTGTCTTAGTTCTAGCCATAAACGATATGACTAACCCGATCATTGAAAGTAGCACTAGCATGGCTACAAGGCAATCCCACACACCCATTTCAACAAGTACCGCACAACCCCTTCCAACATCACACAATAACTTCCTTCCCACAATCTCCATTTTCAACCCACAATTTCACAAATAATCCACACAACACACCAAACAACAGCCCCAAACACAAGCGATAAGGAAAAGCGACAAAAACCCCCAACCCAATGCAAATACTCTTCAAAAACTGAAATTCTTACCCCAAAAGCGAAGGAAGTGCCTCGAAGCGCCAATGGACGGTAGAACAGCCACTAGAACATGAAAACCCCTTCAATCGATGGTAAAAATGGAGAAATAGGTGGAATTTCGAGTCTAGGGTTAGGGTTTGGTGATATGAATTGATTTTGGGGTAAAAAGAGAATGGTGGAGGGTAAATCTAGGGTTTAATGGTGGATTGGGTGAGAAGTGAGTAATCTTTCACAAAAAGGATGGGGAAAGCTTGAGTGAGGGTAGAAATTGAGAGAGAAGGTGAGAAATGGGTGAAAAATGAGATGGAGTGGGGTGAAAATCGGACAAGGGGTTTAAAACCTCGAATCTGGGCATTTCTCGCAAGGGGGTACCGGTACCTACTTAAAGGGGTACCGGTACCTTTTGGTACTGGAAGAGGGGTACCGGTACCCCCCAAATGGGTACCGGTACCTTTTGTAGGAATTTTCACTTTTTTGCCTATTTTTCACACTTTTGACCCCCAAGACCCCACAATGTGACCTTCAACTGAATTTCCAACCCCACTACCTTTCAAACATGAGTACTACACAACCACGACCTGCTGAAGAGCCTCCGACTTACAAATTTCACCCTAGGGTTCCTAAGCTTGAACAAATTGGCACTCTCGGCTCAAAATAGGGTTCAAGTGGAAACTTTCAAGGAAAAGAGGTTCAAAAGATCAAGAGATGGCCTAAAATCATTTCTCAGAGTTGTATAATTGTTCCAAAATGAATAAAATGCATATGAGTGAAATGTTCATGTGAATATGTGATTCTTGAAGTTCAAACCAAATGGAAATGTGCTTGGAGACAAGAGGCATGACTAGCAGATCTTAATAAGCTATTTACACTCAAAATGATCATCAAAAGAAACAAGTCATGATGTAGGAACATGGGTAAGTGAATGGGCCAACAAATGATGAAGCAAACTGCTTATAGGTTTAGTTTAACCCCAATGGCGTGCATGTGCAATAGGAAAGTTCAAATGCATTACACAAGATCAAAAAGAAGCATAGCATGAAAGTTCAAGTTTTATTCTCATGTAAGCTCAAAATCGAAAAATTTATCATTGGTACTTGCTAAAACCTAAATTACGACACAAATGAAACCTACTCTGTCAACAAAAAGAAACAACCCTATGCATGTGCAAAAGTATGAGTATTTGTATGAACACCAGTATATACCCCCCCCCACCAACTGAAATGTGCATTGTCCTCAATGCATGAAAAGATAAGCACTAAGGACCAATTTGAAGGGAGAGGGAACAAAAGTACCTGTGTCAAAGCTATGAACAAGCTAAAAAGCTGCACAAGGGTCAGAGTATCCATATTTCCAAAAAGAATGATTCACAACTAAAGTTAAAAGCTATGTACAATGAGTAACACAGAAATTACTCATGAGGGATGTCCTGGTAGACTGGGTCTACCAACTCCTCCATGCCCTCCTGACGGTCAAAGTTCTCAAGAAATGGCTTTAGGCGCTGACCGTTGACTTTGATGATTTTCCCATTCTCAGGATTCTCGATCTCAACTGCACCATAGGGGTGGACTATTTTTACCACGAACGGGCCAGTCCACCTTGAACGGAGCTTGCCAGGGAAGATGTGCAAACGAGAACTGTACAAGAGTACTTTCTGTTGTGGCTCAAAGGTCTTCCTCACAATGTTTTTGTCATGGAATAGCTTGACCTTCTCTTTGTAAATTATGGAGCTTTCATAAGACTCGCGCCTCATTTCATCAAGCTCATTCATTTGCAACATCCGCTGATGACCTGCTTTAGCCAAATTAAAATTAAGAGTTTTAATTGCCCAATATGCCTTGTGCTCCATTTCCACCGGCAAGTGGCATGCCTTGCCATAAACCAACCTATACGGAGACATACCAAGAATGGTTTTAAAAGCAGTGTGGTATGCCCACAGAGCATCGGTTAGTCGAAGAGACCAATCCTTGCGGTTTGGGTTAACCGTTTTTTCCAAAATGTGTTTTATCTCCTTATTGGCTAGTTCGGCTTGACCATTGGTCTATGGGTGATATGCGGTGGAAACCTTATGTGTGACTCCATACTTTTTAACCAAGTTTTCAAATGGCCTATTGCAAAAATGGAGCCCACCATCACTAATGATTGCACGAGGCATCCCAAAACGAGAGAAAATGTGTTCTTTCAAAAATTTCAAAACCACCTTGTGGTCATTCGTTCTCGTTGGGATGGCCTCCACCCACTTTGAGACATAATCTACTGCCAATAAAATATACAAGTACCCACAAGAGGAGGGAAAAGGACCCATGAAGTCTATACCCCAACAGTCAAAAATTTCAATGATTAAAATGGGGGTAAGAGGCATCATGTTCCTTTTTGTAACACCTCCTAATTGTTGGCACCGAGCACAAGTTTTGCAAAATTCAAATGAGTCTTTAAACAGTGTGGGCCAATAAAAACCGGCTTGCAAAATCTTGTCAGCTGTTTTCCTCGCAGAAAAATGCCCTCCACAAGCTTCAGAATGACAGAAGGTGAGTACCCCAATTTGTTCGTCGTTAGGTACACACCTTCTCATCAACTGATCTGGGCAGTGTTTAAATAGATAGGGATCATCAAAAAAGTAGTTTTTCACATCAACCAAAAATTTTTTCTTCTGTTGAGAAGTCCACCTAGATGGGATTTGTCCTGTCACAATATAATTCACAATGTCAGCATACCAAGGACAACTAACAAGAGCAAACAGTTGCTCGTCAGGGAATGTATCACCTATGGGTAGACCCTCATAAGCTGTCTCTAAAACCAAACGAGAGAGGTGATCCGCCACCACATTCTCGACTCCCTTCTTGTCTTTTATGGTCAGATTAAACTCTTGACAAAGTAGGATCCACCTAATGAGACGGGGTTTTGTATCCTGCTTAGAAAGCAAGTACTTCAACGCCGCATGATCAGTGAAAATGACTATCGGAGACCCTACAATGTACGACCTGAACTTATCTAAGGCAAAGACCACAGCTAAGAACTCTTTCTCCTTAGTTGTGTAATTGGACTGGGCGGAATCTAGAGTCTTGCTAGCATAGTAAATCACAAAAGGTTTCTTATCCTCTCTTTGCCCTAAGACAGCTCCTACGGCGTAATCACTAGCATCACACATGATTTCAAACGGAAGGTCCCATTTAGGCGGTCGCATGATAGGAGGTGCAATCAACATACTTTTTAACTTTTCAAAAGCCTCCTCACATGCCTGTGACCATTCAAAAACAACATCCTTGGCAAGTAAATTGCACAAGGGACGAGATATAGCACTAAAATTCCTTATGAACCTCCTATAAAAACCTGCATGACCTAGGAAAGACCGTATGTCTTTAACACATTTGGGAGTGGGTAAATTAGAGATCAACTCAACTTTGGCCTTATCTACCTCTATTCCCTTCTTAGACACAATATGTCCCAACACTATCCCTTGTGTCACCATGAAGTGACATTTCTCCCAATTTAAAACTAGGCTTTTCTCCTCACATCTCTCCAACACTTTCTCCAAATTGTTTAAATAACCCTCAAAAGAATCTCCAAAGACGGAGAAATCATCCATGAATTTCTCCATGATCTTCTCTACCATGTCACTAAAGATACCCATCATGCACCGTTGAAAGGTTCCCGGTGCATTACATAATCCAAAGGGCATTTTTCGAAAGGCAAAAGTGCCAAACGGACATGTGAAGGTGGTTTTCTCTTGGTCTTCTAAGGCTATTTCTATTTGATTGTACCCAGAGTAACCATCAAGAAAACAATAAAACTCATGCCCTGCAACTCTCTCCAACATTTGGTCCACAAAGGGCAGAGGGAAATGGTCTTTCCTCGTGCCAGCATTCAGTTTCCTATAATCTATGCACACCCTCCAACCCGTAGTGACTCTAGTGGGTATGAGTTCATTTTGTTCATTTGCCACCACAGTGACCCCGGACTTTTTTGGAACGACTTGGGTAGGGCTCACCCATTTGCTATCCGCAATAGGGTAAATGACACCTACATCTAGGAGTTTCAACACCTCTTTCTTGACAACTTCCTTCATGACAGGATTTAACCTACGTTGTGGTTGCCTAGACGGTTTGACATCCTCCTCCAAGTAAATTCTATGAGTGCAAATCAAAGGGCTAATCCCCTTAATGTCCGCAATGGTCTATCCTATGGCGGTTTGGTGGGCCTTCAGAATTTCTATGAGTCTCACTTCTTGATCATGATTTAGAGAAGATGAAATGATCACAGGGAAGGTTTCTTCACTTCCTAGGAAAGAGTATTTGAGATGGGGAGGTAAAGGCTTCAATTCTAACTTAGGTGGCTTCTCTATTGATGGCAAAATTTTCTCCTCAATTGGAGGCAATTCCTCGAATCTAGGTGTCCACCCATTAGTTTCCATCACCTCACTATGCTCAAGGATGGAGTATAGAAACTCCATTTCAGGTGTGGCTACTTCTTCAACAATCTTAGGGTTCACCAGACAGGACTCCAAAGGGTCATCACATGAAAGATGATCAACATAATCTTGCACCACAGATTCTATCACGTTCACCTCACAAATGTCTTCATCGTCCCCTAGTTCCTTGATAACATTGAAAATATTTAAGTTCACAGTCATGTTGCCAAAAGACAACGTCATCAACCCACCCCGACAATGAATTATGGCATTAGCAGTGGCTAAGAAAGGCCTGCCAAGAATTACTGGGAATTGACTCCCTTGACTCACCACAGGTTGTGTATCTAAAACCACAAAGTCCACAGGAAAATAGAACTTATCCACTTGCACCAACACATCCTTCACTATACCTCTAGGAATCTTCACACTACGGTCTGCTAGCTGAAGGGTAATGGTAGTAGGCTCTAACTCTCCTAGCCCTAGCTCAACATACACCGAGTATGGCAACAAGTTCACACTAGCTCCCAAATCCACTAAAGCACGTCCCAATTTGGAGTTACCTACCACTATGGAAATGGTTGGGCTTCCTGGGTCTTTATATTTTGGGGGCAAGTTATTCCTAATGAGGGAGCTGGATTGTTCGGTCATGAATGCATCATTGTGGACACCTAACTTTCTCTTCACAGTGCACAAGTCTTTCAAAAATTTTGCATATGAAGGAATTTGTTTGATAGCATCCAACAAGGGAATATTCACCTTAACCTGTTTGAAAAGATCATAGATTTCAGCATGATTGTTCAGTTTCTTTGGGATTCTCAACCTATGGGGATATGGAGCGGAGGGAACATGATTAGCTTTGTCTTTATCCAAATCCACATCAACAACATTGGCTTTAGGGACATTAGGCTCATCAATCACATCCTCATCCCTTTGTGGTTTATTTTGTAAATCTTTTGAGATCTCTTTTGGAAGATCCTTGGGATGGATGGTTTTATCAATGATTTTGCCACTTCGAAGAGTGGAGATAGCCTTGCATTGCTCAAAAGTCCCATCATTTTGACTTGAAGTCCCAACACTATTTTGACCTTGGGGGTTTTGAATGGGTTGAGAGGGAAATTTCCATTTTTCTTGTTGAGAACTCCCCATAGAAGATGTCAATTTAGTGAGTTGAGACTACACATCACTAATAGCCGTTCGAAATTCATTATTCATTATTTGTTGAGATTGGACAAATTGGGCTACAATGTCCTCCAAATTCCTTTTGTGGGGCGGTTGGTACGATTGATGATTTTGATTTCCATGAGAAAAAGGGGGAAAGCCTTGGTTAGGATTCGCAGAAAATCCTTGTGACCCTTGATTTTGAAAAGTGGGGGCTTGATTTGAAAAACCTGGATTTGGATTTTGAAAATGATATCCTTGGTTTTGAAAATTAGAGCCTTGCCCTTGAAAATTGGAACCTTGCCCTTGGTTAGAGTAACCTTGATGGGCTTGAGCATTACCTTGATTTGATGAAGCATTTACCCCATAATTTTTCCAACTAAAGTTCAGATGCTTCCCCCACCCCAAATTATAAGTGTCAGAATAAGGATTGAAAGGCTTTCTAGGGGGATTCAAAGCATTGACTTGCTCTTGGACGGCTCCTTTAATGGTAGGAAGGGTAGGACAATCTCTAGTGGAATGCACAGGATCCTCACAAATAAGGCATGGTTCCTCTACCCTAGGCACAACAGGTGTAGGAGGTACATTTGGCACCACAGGCACCGCGGTAACCTCATTGACTTTCTGCATTTCTAGGGCCTCTAACTTCCTAGTCAAACTTGCCACCTTGGCTTGAAGGTCATCATGTTCCTTAAGTTGGAACTTTCCACCACTACTTGGGTTGCTAGCTCTCTTTGCAACATCGGGAGTTGTGTTAACCTCCCAGTTGCGCGCACTCTCTGACAACCTATCAAAGTATGGGATTGCTTGCTCGGGGGATTTCTCAAAAATTTCCCCACCACTCATCATTTGGAGGAATTGCTTAGTTTCACGGGTCAAACCATGGTAGAAGTACCCTACAAGTTGACCTACGTCTAGTCCATGATGGGGGATTGCATTTATCAAATCCTTGTACATTTCCCAAGCACCAGCGAATGCCTCATTAGGTTCCTCAGTGAAATTTTGGATCATGCGCATCAACATGTTGGTTCTAGCGGGTGGGAAGAATTTTTCCAAGAAAATCTTTTGCAGTTGTTCCCAAGTGCGGATGGAATTAGGAGTTAAAGTATGAAACCATATTTTTACCTTGTATTTTAGAGAAAATGGGAAAAGAGTAATGCAAATGATGTCAATAGGTGACCCCGTTGACAAGAACGCACTACACACATCTGTAAAATCCCTCATGAAAGAATATGGCCTTTCAGAATCAAAGCCATGAAATTCAGGCAATAGTCGAATCATTTCAGGTTTTAGGACAAATCGACTAGCCTCTGGAGATGGGATTATACAAGATGGTGTGGTGGTTCTATGAGGGTTAAAGATCTCCCTCAAAGTTCTTCCCAAATTCACCATAGGGATGTCGGGCTGTCTATTCTGCTGCTCATTTTGATTCATGTTTTGTTAAAAATTTTGATTTAAATTTCCCCCACCAGGTGCAGGGGTTGCAGGCGGAATGACATCATCCCTTCGCCCTTGAGGCTCATTTGGAAAGTCTTGATCATTTGCATTTCTTTGAAAATGTTGATTTTGGTTGTGCTCCATTGATGGAGAGGATGGTTGAGCCAAGTTAGGTCTCAAGTTTGGATTTTCGGGTTCTTGTTGTGGCCAATTTCTTACAAGTCGGTTTCCCTCTCCACGAGTCCAAACCGACATGCAACAATTGTTCACAACAAATTTACACTACAAAGAATTTCTTTACACTATAAGTTAGGAAAAACTTATCGGATTCGCAATGCAATTGCGAATTACCACTAGCTCTTCCTTGGATCACTTCAAGGTACACGCCACTCCCCGGCAACGGCGCCAAAAATGCTTGTCAATTTGCGGTGTGCTCAATTACGTCCCAAGCGTAGGAAC
>JAESVK010066646.1:0-12465 GCA_017140935.1 Hamamelis virginiana
AAAACAGAAATACTTTTACTGATGTGGAGAGATGAGATGTGAATAATCCATACTGATTTAGACAAGAAGAAGAAGAACATGGCTTCGGCAGCAGCTTTTTTTGGGGACTCTGTGCTAGAACTAAAACCAAAAATAAAATAAAAAAATAAAACAAATCCTCATTATATAGAGGTAGAGAGTGTGAGAGAGATGCAGATGAAAAAATAAAGAAGAAGAAAGAATAAAAAGAGATATACGTACCTGGCTGATGTGCTGGAACTAAAACAAAAAAAAAAATATACATATATATATATATATATATATAAATCCTCATTATACAGAGGTAGAGAGTGTTAGAGAGATGCGGATGAAAAAAGAAAGAAGAAGAGATTTACGTACCTGGCTGCTGTGCTAGAACTAAAACAAAAAATAAAATAAAATAAAATCCTCATTATACATAGGGAGAGAGTGTGAGAGAGATGCGGATGCATGAGGATGAAAAAAGAAAGAAGAAGAAAGAAGAAGAAGAAGGGATATACGTACCTGGCTCGTCGGCTGGTCTCAATCTCTCTCTCACTTTCTTTCGGCGGCAGGTTCTGGTAAGGACTCTATGAGAGAGAAGCAAAAAAAAATCTATACGGGTGAACCCTAGATTGATTGATGACGTGGAAAAGGCCACAACCAATAAAAAAAAAATAGTAAATTAAGGAGAGAAGAGAATAGAGGAGGAAGAGCAGGGAGAGCGGCACGTAGGATGGACTGCTCTATTTATAATAAGATACCAATAATATATCATTCCCATTTGCAAAGTATTAATTGCTTCTTTAAGGGAAAACTTTCCATAATATATGTACCTTTCATATGATGTGGCGAATGTATAAAAAGATTGGATTCATATGGGGTACTTTGTGAGCTAGCAATAGATAAATCTGAATTTGGTTTGTTAGCTGGCTAATTAAAGAAATCAATTGCTGAACAATTAGGCTCGAGTCACACAGTTCAATTTGGTTGGCCCCAATCATAAGCTATTATGATAGCTAGCTAGTTGTCATACATGTAGTCCTACTGCCCACTAATTACACTGCAACATATAAAATCATCCAGAAAATTTAATTATTATTTAAAAAAAACATTTTCTAATTATTGAACTGGAGAGGGTTTGAAGCTAACTATATATATATATATGTTTCTTGAAGGGAATATAATGTTTAAAATTGAAGTCTGGTGTGTTAAAAAAATATCCAAATCTTGAAGGGAATATTTTCAGCAGTGAAGGATGCCACTGACCGACCACCCACCCAAAAAGTGGAGAAACAAGCTAGCTTTTCAGGGTGTTATTCAAAGATATGATATGCACTGATCAATGTTACCAAGTAATGCTTCAATTCATATATAAAATTTGAAACTGGTGATAGCATGTTTAGATTTGGAAAGATCTAAAATCATCATAAGAACAAATAAACAGCATGTTTAGGTGAAAGATCGAATTACAATGTGTCATCATCCAGTTTCATAAAATTATTAAATTTTTTAAAAGAAGGCATTAGAAATGGCACTTTCAAAGTACATGTACAGTAAACAATGGGAGACAAAAAAAAAAAATGAAATACATGAGAGAAAAAGGAACGTCTAAAGATTTGTTATTAGCAAAAAAGTAACCATGTAACATCACACTTGACTATTCAATTAGCATCTTCTAACACTTGTCAAATCTCATGGACCTGCAACCATAAGAAAAGGAGGAAAAAAAATTAAGCATATATTAAATTTCATCTTGATTTAGATGTTGTGATCGTGACTCGACGACGAGGAGCAAAAATTTGCTATAGAAGTGACTTGGGTCCAACAGGGGCCATTTGATTCTTTTTCTAATGAAAAAAGCCAAGTAAACCAAATTTTAGACCAAAATTTTTAAACCATGTGGCCAAAAGTTATATCCTCTACTTTCGTGATGCACGAAAATAGAGATTGTATTATATTGCCACATCATTTGGTTTGAAAATTTTGGTATCTGATTTGGTTCATTTAGCATTACTCTGTTCTGATGTGGCAGAACAGATCTACTAGGTATGGATCTGGGTCGAGTCACGGGTGGGTTCTATACTTGTATGTTTAATATTTGTTACCCACGTTAACAAAACAAAACAAAACACAAAGGTTGGCTTTACTTGGAATAGAGGTTGGGTGGTTTTAGATACAAATCCTTAATGATAGGGCTTTACCTTTAGATGGCACTTGTAGGTGGTCGACCAACTCCAAGAAGAATGTTTCTAATGGAACGTAGCTCAGCTGCAGCAACACTAATGTCCATCCGCTCTCCTGGCGATTCAATAGAACACGCGATTCCAATTCTAAATATCAAAGTCAAGCACTCCACAATTTTGTGAGTTCTTGCACTGCTGGTGCTTGTACTCGGCGCCCTCTCCTCGTGTTCTTGAAGAAGTACTAAATCTACAATCTCTGTAACACGATCAGGCAAAGCCATCTTAACAAAATTTGGAAGGTTCAAATTGTCACTAATTATATCATCCGTGGGCCTCCTCCCTGTAAACATCTCCAACCATAGAATGCCATAACTGTATACATCCCCAGTTGTTGACAACTTGCTTCCCATGCCATACTCTACAATTCATAAAAATTAAATATTAGTTTGCTCGGAATTGAAATATATAAGCATATAAGGAATAACTTTTCTACACATATATATACAGTGAAATGATCTTGTCAGCAAGAGCTGACTTAGCAAATGTTCCATGGCCGTTAGATCTTGGCCATGGTGTGAGATCTAAAGGCCATGGAGTGTTTGCTGACTTTAATTAAATGCTGCTAGATCATTACTCTATAAATACTATCAATATTTGGAAATTGGAGAATATACTTGGAAAGATACAAGCCTACATTTTAAACTCAAATAGAACGAAGGGAATTACGTCTTCAAAGTGCATTTATGGAAAAAGTTTTGAAACAACACCAACTAGAAACAAACAATGGGTTTTCAATGGGATATTTAAACCAATTAAGTTGTAATTGAAACCAAGAATTTTCAATATTGGTAATTGCAATGATTGTGCGATAAACAAATAAGTGAATTTCACATCAAGCATAGAAAATAAAAAATTGGAAAAAAAAAAGAAGGAAGATGGAGAAAACAATATTTTATATATATATATATTTCACTTCTTAATACGCACGAGTTTAATTTGTCCTCAATATTACATGTCAGAAAAGCAAAAAAAAATTCTAAAGGATATATGGATCTAGAATATAAACGAATTAAGAAGTGAAATAGTGAAGAATGTGGAAAATATATTTACTTGGTGCAGCATAACCAATCGATCCCCTTATTCCCAAGGAACTTTCTTGGTTTTCAAAAATATTAATGGAAACTTCTGAAAGAAATCTTGCTAACCCAAAGTCACCTACACGTCCAGTCATATCATTGTCCAGAAGAACATTGGTTGGCTTGAGATCACAGTGAAATATTGGTGTTTGGCAATGATGGTGAAGATACTCAAGTGCATACGCGACATCAATGGCGATGTTTAATCTCTGAAGAAGATTAAGATTTCTAGATGCCTCACGTCCCTCTTCTGTTTCAGTAATTGGATGCAACCACTCTTCTGAGCTCCCATTAACCATGAACTTGTAAACCAAAGCCTCAAAATCATTACCACGCAAATCAACACTTGAACATGCAGTTATAATCTTGACAAGATTTCAATGCTTGATATTTTTCAAGGCCTCACACTCGGCTATGAAACTCTTAGAAGCTCCCCGTCGTAGAAGGTTAAATACCTTCATAGCAATAATAGTTCCGTCATGATCAAGAATTCCTTTATACACAGACCCAAAACTACCCACACCAATCAAATTAGCTGAAGAGAAACTATCAGTTGCTTTTAGGAGACTTGTATATGACACTTGAAAAATTGAGTTCCCTGAAGGGCCCAATGCAACTTCTTTGCTTTTCTTTCTCCATAAACAAAGAGATATAAAAGATAGCACCAAAGTAACTCCCACAAGCCCTGAAACGGTAGAGATTATCACTTTCAAGGTACGGGTCAAACTCCTTTTCTTGGACTTTTCAATGCTACATCTAGGCAGCTGGAATTCAGGTATACCACCGCAGAGCTTATTGTTTCCAATTATAGAAGTTGCACTTGCATTCTTAAAGACACCTCCAACTGGTAACACACCCGTAAAATCATTGAAAGATAGGTTCAAATTCTGTAAGAATTTAAAGCTCTCCAAATATTATGAGAAAGATCTTAATCGTCAATCCCTCTCAATGACTTTAAAGATGAAGGAATGGACCCCTGGAAGAAGTTACCCTGCAAGTGTAGGAGTAGTAAACTTTCACAAGCACCAAGACTGCTTGGAATTTCGCCCCGTAACATGTTATCAGAAATGTCCAATTCACCAAGGCTTTTCAAATTTCCAACTTCTACGGGAAGGGAACCAGTTAACCAATTTTTAGATAGGTCAAGATAAATTGATAAGGATGAGAGACCAATGACTTGTTGCGGTATGGCACCACTAAAGTTGTTCTGAGAAAGATCCAACAACGAAAGCCTCTGGAATTTCCCTATACTTGAAGGGATGCTTCCCTGAAGTT
Organism: Hamamelis virginiana; assembly: GCA_017140935.1. Lineage (NCBI taxonomy): Eukaryota > Viridiplantae > Streptophyta > Magnoliopsida > Saxifragales > Hamamelidaceae > Hamamelis > Hamamelis virginiana. Next base: position 4,595 of record JAESVK010066646.1, read on the forward strand.
CATTTCCATTTAAATCGAGTTCGGATAACATCGTTAAATTTCCTAGAGAAGATGGGATGTTCCCAGATAATTGGTTTTGGTCAATACTCAAAATCTCTAACCTTTGAAGCTTTCCAATTTCAGTGGGGATGTTACATGTGAATTGGTTATCCCATAAAAACAATGCTGCCATGTTGACGAGTTGCCCTATCCCACTTGGGTTGCATCCATATATTTGATTTCTATCAATTGCAAGGACTGCAAGCTTGGTTGATAAGTTACATATAGATGTAGGCAACATCCCTCCAAAATTGTTGACATGTACACACAATCGCACCAATTCTGTGGCATTGGTCAAATCAGATAGAAATTTCAAGTCACCAATTTCCCCACTTCCAAGACTATTATCATAAATGAGGAAATATCGAAGATTAAGCAGCTTTTGCAAAGTAGGCACTTGTCCAGTCAGTTTGTTTCCTTGAAATTCAAGTATTGCTATATTTGACGCATTGGATATTGACACAGGAATGGATCCAATGAATTTGTTATCGGCAACGAAAACATATTGGAGATTAGGAAAAATATTGCCCAAGTTTGATGGAAGACTCCCTTGAATTTGGTTTCCTGATAGGCCAAAAAATGTGAGACTAGAAAGATTGAAGATTGAGGAAGGGATGGTACCAGACAATCTATTTAGCCCCAATGAAAAATATGTTAAGTTTGTCAATCGGCCTAGAGAATTTGGAATGCTTCCCATAAAGTGATTACTAGCTATAGCAAGTTCCTCAAGAGATGAAATGTTACCGATCGATGAAGGGATCTCTCCTGTTAGATAGTTATGCTGTAAAACAATATCTTGGAGTTTTGACATGGAGCGAAATATGTCAATTGGAATTTTCCCTACCATATTGTTGAAACCAAAATCCATGTTGACGAGATTGGAGCAACTTGAAATATTAGCAGGAATTTTGCCACTAATGGAATTATTATTCATCCATAATATTCGCAATCTCTTCAAATGCCCAATTTCTTGAGGGGTTTCATGACTAAAAGTATTGTTTTTGAAAGATAGTACCTGAAGGAAGGTCAGATTTCCTATGTGTGGGGATATGGATCCGGCGAGTTTTTGAGAAGGTAGGTCCAACACGGTGACCCTCTGATGGCGACGACCGCATGTAACACCGTGCCACTGGCAAAAGTGGATGGATTCGTTCCAAGAGTTCAGAACCCTGAGAGGATCATAATTTATTTGAGCTTTGATGGATAGTAATGCAAGTCGGTCCGTATCATTCCCTCCCAATCCAGAACAACAAACTAGATTACTAAAAAGAGACCATATTATGCTTAACCTCGTGCCCAAAACCCCCATTTTTTGCCTTTCCTTTCCTTCACTTCACCACATTTCCTGGTAATTAAGAAGATAGTCATATATGTGAGACGGGAAAAGGAACCACATTTGTTAAAATATATCATGTTATGTTTCTGATTCTCTAAATAAATTAAACATATATTTATTTAAAAAAGACAATCGAAGATCAATTTTCAAGTTCTAATAGAGGAAGATTCATGGGAGCAATTCAAGATCTAGCTAGATTGACTTGATGTGAGAGAGGTCAGATCTGGTTTGAAGCATTTAGCTGATGATAATATAAATATATATAAATACTAGAAATAATGCATGTGAGTTGCATACGATTGGCAATCTTTTGATCAAGTTTATTGAATACTTATTTAAAAAAAAAAAACATTTATATTTAGCTGAATTTTGTATAGTTTTCAAAAAATCAAAATAACTTTTCAAAGGCAAATAGATTTCCCAAGGAAAATGCTTCTCATTAAAAATACCAGTTTCTAATTATCCTTTGAATTCTCCCAAACAGGAGGGAAAAAAAAAAGGATTGTAAATAGGGTTGGCAATTGCAGCTCATACCCAAGAACCCACCCAAATCCGTCCTCTATTAATGGATTTGGGTTGGTACATTTTAATAAATGGGTTAAATTTGGATTATCCAAATAAGCCCAATTATAATTGGGTTTGAATTTGGATTACCCAAATAAGCCCAAACCCAGCCCTCTTAATCACCACATTGTGAACCTCAAAGCAATGATCACCAAGGATAACCACTATATGTACTTGTTTAATTTTCTTCTCTCTTATTTGATTTTGAACTTTCTAGAGAGAGAAAGATAAAATCAATTATATATATAATAACAAATCTAAAGTATCTAGCATACATTATAAAAAAAATTATTTGGAAATAATTTTCTTGAAATTGAAAATCGCGATCTATAATTATCCGAAAAAAAAACAAAGAAAATCGCGATCTATGTAAGACCAATTGCAAAATGTAGTGGTGTCAAAATGGGCTGATCAGCCCGGCCCGACCCGTTAAGAAAGTGGGAGTGGGCTAACGGGCTATTGGATTGGATCAGAGTTGGCCCGTTAAGCTATCGGGCCTGTCAAATAAGAGGAAAAGACTTGTACAATTCTGTCCATTAGACTAGTCCACTAAGATAGTGGGCCGGATCGAGCTAATAGAGTAGACCAGATTGGGCTAATGTATCGAGCTAACGGGCTAATGGGCTTTTTCATCAATTTTAATTTTTTTTCACTTTCTTTTATTATATTTAAATTACAATGTTAAAAAAAAAAAAAAAACATAATTAGTAAAGTACATGAATCAATAATAATTAAAAAAAAAAACAAACTTATTTTATTCATATTTCAATTGTATACAATTTTGATACGAGAGAGTTGTATTACCATAGTTAAAAATTAAAAAGATTTAAAGATTGTTGTAAAAAAATAATAATTTTAATTAAAAATATATGAGAATATTCTTAATTAAAAAAGATAATTTGTGACTTCTACTAAATAAGTTTTTTTCATTTTTCAAAAATTTAGTGAGTTCATGAATGAAAAAATACCTAATAGACTCGTGAACAGGCTCATTTAATTGTAATTAAGACTTATTAAAAGAAAAGACCCGTAATTTGGCAATGATGGTGTTTGGCAATGATGGTGAAGATACTCAAGTGCACACGCAACATCAATGGCGATGTTTAATCTCTGAAGAAGATTAAGATTTCTAGATGCCTCACGTCCCTCTTCTGTTTCGGTAATTGGATGCAACCACTCTTCTAAGCTCCCATTGACCATGAACTCGTAAACCAGAGCCTTAAAATCATTACCACGCAAATCAACACTTGAACATGTAGTTATAATCTTGACAAGATTTCGATGCCTGATATTTTTCAAGGCCTCACACTCGGCTATGAAACTCTCAGAAGCTCCCCGTCGTAGAAGATTAAATACCCTCACGGCAATAATAGTTCTGTCATGATCAAGAATTCCTTTATACACAGACCCAAAACTACCCACACCAATCAAATTATCTGAAGAGAAACTATCAGTTGCTTTTAGGAGACTTGTATATGACACTTGCAAAATTGAGTTTCTTGAAGAGCCCAATGCAACTTCTTTTCTTTTCTTTCTCTATAAACAAAGAGATAGAAAAGATAGTACCAAAGTAACTCCCACAAGCCCAGAAACGGTAGAGATTATCACTTTCAAGGTACGGGTCAATCTTTTCTTGGACTTTTCAATGCTACATCTAGGCAGCTCGAATTCAGGTATACCACCGCAGAGCTTATTGTTTCCAATTATAGAAGTTGCACTTGCATTCTTAAAGACACTGATGATGTCAAAAAGAGGTAAAAGAAGTAGATGAGGTGATGGTATGATCAACTTGATGGAATGAACTGTTGAGGATTGATGAGTTTCTTACACCGGTAAGGTGTTCAACCTGAAAAACTCCGACGGTCAAGTCAGTGAACAGTGAGAATAAAACGAATGTATTCTTTAGGGGGAATTATGCGTACCTCGTATGTGAAATAACTTCCCCTTTTTATAGGGTGGTCGTCTGAACATTCACTCGAATGTTTTTAACCGTTTGAGGGTAAATTCGGGTTTTCCCTTTGTCCCATAATGGCCTGTTGCTTTCAGGTGGCAAGAAAATATGCGATCTTCTGTGAGATGTCAGAGTTTGTCGATAAAGATCCGTTTTTGTCATGATGAGGTTGTTACCACAGATCGGTAAGATCATTCGTATATGTAAGGCTAGTAGATTCTCAAACTTTAGGGATCGGTAAATATTTCTACTGAATGAAATAAACGTCGGGCAGAACTTGTATTACTTCATCGGGTGGATTTTATCCACGTGTCCCTCATTTAGATCGGTCAACAGTTTTCACCTTTTTCAGATCATATAGTATCTCTTTAGGATCGGTGTATGTTTCTATTTCATCATATACACATCGGGTATGTATTTTGTCCACGTGTCCATATCAGATCGGTAAACAGATTTCTCCCTCTTCAGACACCTCGAACTAGTAACACACCCATAAAATCATTGAAAGATAGGTTCAAATTCTGTAAGAATTTAAAGCTCTCCAAATACTGTGGAATTTCACCTGACAAATTATTACGAGAAAGATCTAAATTGTCAATCCCTTTTAATGACTTTAAAGATGAAGGAATGGACCCCTAGAAGAAGTTACCCTGCAAGTGTAGGAATAGTAAACTTTCACAAGCACCAAGACTGCTTGGAATTCCACCCGATAACATGTTATCAGAAATGTCTAATATACTAAGTCTTTTCAAATTTCCAACTTCTATGGGAAGGGAACCAGATAACCGATTTCTAGATAGGTCAAGAAAAATTGTTAAGGATGAGAGACCAATGACTTGTTGGGGTATGGCACCACTAAAGTTGTTCTGAGAAAGATCCAACAACAAAAGGCTCTGGAATTTCCCTATACTTGAAGGGATGCTTCCCTGAAGTTTATTTCCATTTAATTCGAGTTCGGTTAACATCGTTAAATTTCCTAGAGAAGATGGGATGTTCCCAGACAATTGGTTATGGTCAATACTCAAAATCTCTAACCTTTGAAGCTTTCCAATTTCAGTGGGGATGTTACATGTGAATCGGTTATCCGATAAATACAATGTTGACATGTTGACGAGCTGCCCTATCCCACTTGGGATGCATCCATATATTTGATTGCTATCAATTGAAAGGTCTGCAAGCTTGGTTGATAAGTTCCATATAGATGTAGGCAACATCCCTCCAAAATTGTTGGCATTTACATTCAAATGCTCCAATTCTATGGCATTGGTCAAATCAGATAGAAATTTCAAGTCACCAATTTCCCCACTTCCAAGACTATTTTCAGTAATGAAGAAATTTTTAAGATTAAGCAGCTTTCGCAAAGTAGGCACTTGTCCGGTCAGTTTGTTTCCTTGAAAATCAAGTGATTCTATATTTGACGCATTGGATATTGACACAGGAATGGATCCAATAAATTTGTTAAGGGCAACGGAAAAAAGTTGGAGATTAGGAAAAGCATTCCCCAAGTTTGATGGAAGACTCCCTTGAATTTGGTTTCCTGATATGGCAAAAATGGTGAGACTAGAAAGATTGTAGATTGAGGAAGGGATGGTACCAGACAATCTATTTAGCCCCAATGAAAAATATGTTAAGTTTGTCGATCGGCCTAGAGAATTTGGAATGCTTCCCATAATGTGATTAATAGCTATAGCAAGTACCTCAAGAGACGAAATGTTACCGATCGATGAAGGGATCTCTCCGGTTAGATAGCTATGCTCTAAAACAATAAATTGGAGTTTTGACAAGGAGCCAAATATTTCATTAGGAATTTTCCCTACCATATTGTTGCGACTAAATGCCATGTAGACGAGGTTGGAGCAACTGGATATATTAGCAGGAATTTCTCCACTAATGGAATTATTATGCACCCATAATTTTCGCAATCTCTTCAAATGCCCAATTTCTGGAGGGATTTCATGACTAGAACTATTGTTTTGGAAGTATAGTACCTGAAGGAAGCTCAGATTTCCTATGTGTGGGGATATGGATCCCACAAGTTTTTGAGAATGTAGGTCCAACATGGTGACCTATGTGTGGGGATATGGATCCCACAAGTTTTTGAGAATGTAGGTCCAACATGGTGACCCTCTGATGGCGACGACCGCATGTAACACCGTGCCACTGGCAAAAGTGGATGGATTCGTTCCATGAGTTCAGGACCCTGTGAGGATCATAATTTATTTGAGCTTTGATGGCTAGTAATGCAAGTCGGTCCATCTCATTCCCTCCCAACCCAGAACAACAAACTAGAACACTAAAAAGCGACCATATTATGCTTAACCTCATGCCCAAAACCCCCATTTTTTTGCCTTTCCTTTTCTTCACTTCACCAAATTTCCTGGTAATTAAGAAGATGGTCATATATGTGAGACGGAAAAAGGAATCATATTTGTTAAAATATATCATGCTATGTTTCAGATTCTTTAAATAAATTAAACATATATATATTTATTTAAAAAAGACGATCGAAGATCAATTTTCAAGTTCTAATAAAGAAAGATTCATGGGAGCAATTCAAGATCTAGCTAGATCGATTTGATGTATTTTAATAAATGGGTTGAATTTGGATTATCCAAATATGCCCAATTATAATTGGGTTTGAATTTGGATTACCCAAATAAGCCCAAACCCAGCCCTCTTCATCACCGCATTGTGAACCTCAAAACAATGATCACCAAGGATAACCACTATATATACTTGTTTAATTTTCTTCTCTCTTATTTGATTTTGAACTTTCTAAAGAGAGAGAGAGGGAGTAGCATGGTTGGGGGATGGGGGTGAAGTTATAACAGGCGGGAATACCCGTAGTTGATTGCTTTGAGATAAAATCAATTATATATATATATATATATATATATATATATATTTATTTATTTATTTCAAATAACAAATCAAAAGTATCCAGCATACATTATAAAAAAAAAAAATTTGGAAATAATTTTCTTGCAATTGAAAATAATTTTTACAATCCTTCATTAAGAAGACAAAATGAGTATTATAAGGTGCACCTTTTGTAAAGTAGTGTAAGGTTCGCGATCTATGTAAGAGCAATTGCAAAATGTAGTGTTGTCAAAATAGGCGGATCGGCCCGGCCCGGCCGATTAAGAAAGTGGGCTAACGAGCTATTGGATTAGATTGGAGTTGGCCCGTTATGCTATCAAGCTTGTCAAATAAGAGGAAAAGACCTGTACAATTTGGTCCATTAGACTGGTCCATTAAGATAATGGGCTGGATCAGACCGGATCGGGCTAATAGACTAGACCAAATTGGGCTAATGTATCGAGCTAACGGGCTAATAGACTAGACAAAAATCCTTAGCTTAGTCCAGTCCATTTCCTATGGATCATATCAGCCCAGTCCATTAGTTATCGAACCTGGTCCATTAGTTATCGGATCGGAACAAGTCTGATCCGTTAGCTTGTCGGACCAGTCAGCGGGCCAAATGGGTGGTTCGTCCATTTTGACACCACTAAAAATGAATATTAAAAAACCAACTGTTGAATTAAACACTAATCTTATGAATGTCATGCTTGCAAAAAATCAAAGTGATCTGACTGTCGGTTTCTGAAAAATATCACTATGAAAAATTATAACTTTTTTGTTCTGCAAAATATTTACAAATTTTCACAGTCCATTGTTTTAGAAATCAATCGTTGGATCATTTTTTATTTTTTTATAAAGATAACATTCATAAGAGTATAATTTAATCCAACGATTAGTTTTTTAAAATCTTTTTAGCAATTGGCCCTAAACTAGTCGCCTTCTAATAGATTCCTTGTACTACTTTAAATATTTTTTATGGTAATCTTAACAGTTTGAAATTTTAGATTTAAAATTCAGTGTGTTATTTTATATATCTAACATTTTTTTCCGGAACAAACATAGGAGACAGTTTAAAGGGGATATAACCCAAAACCCCCTGGTGTAGTGGTAGTAGACCCA
>JAESVK010066648.1:0-23898 GCA_017140935.1 Hamamelis virginiana
CTTGGAGTTTTTCCTTCCAGTATTTGCCTGTTCTCTCTCTCTCTCTCTCTCGATGCACATGCACACAAGGAACTCTAATCTCTATTTAATGTCATTGGAACTCTTTATCAGTTTATTATTTTTCAATATCTAAGTTATGTTTTTACATATATCTAAAAAATTCTTTGTACATATCTAATGGAAACTGATGCCGGAATGATCCTTTTTTTTTTTTTTTTGGTTTTGAAACTGATGGGTTATGTGATGCAAGCACATCTTTGTATATTAACCTCCTCTTATTTTTCTTTTTGCTCTGGACATATTAAGTAGATTCTTGGATTGTATACTTATGTTGTCTTACAACTGTGATAGTGGTATATAAATTCAAGATTTATGACTTACTTGGTATTGTGCTTTTTAATTGTTTTTGTTTTATAGATTTGATGTTTTAATATGAGAACATTTTGATCCTTTGTACATCTATAGTTAGTGGATTAATTGCTGTTTTGTTGCATTCCATTCATTATTTAGGTCAGAAACACAAGAACTGTTAACCGAACTGGACAGCTAACGGGTTATAAACTAGTACCTGGTTCTAATTGTTTACCGTTAGCTGGTTCTGAGGCAAAATTTTTGAGAAGAGCTGCTTTCTTGAAGCATAATCTTTGGGTGACACCTTATGCACGTGATGAGATGTATCCTGGTGGAGAGTTTCCTAACCAAAATCCACGCGCCGGGGAGGGACTGGCTACTTGGGTTAAGCAGAATCGATCATTGGAAGAAACCAACATAGTTCTTTGGTTAGTTCTCTTCCCTTTCATTTCTCCGTCTGACATTTAACTTGCTCGTCCGTCTTTATCTGTCTTCGGTAGCTACTCACTAATGTTTGCACTAAGTCACTATATTTTGTTTTAGATGCACATGTATGTATTGTATGTATACATATGTGTAGGCTTAGACTCAGTATATGTTGGTAATTAATGCCTACATTAATATCGACACTAATCACTAGCTATTACAAATTTGCACTCAGATGTTCCATATTCCTATGATATTACTTTTTGTATGTTGTATGTTGTGGCATTTTGTTTTTAACTTTTTTAACTTTTTTTTAACTTTTTTTTTTTTTTCCAAAGAATGAGTGTATACTTGCCTTGTGTCACGGCTCAAGAATTTCCTCGCCCAACCGTGTGGCCTTAGACTCCAGCAAGCACTGCTATGTCGCGCTAAGTCAGCCTTTTAACCCTGCTTGTCAAGGTTTACAAGAAGAGAAGCTAGCAAGACACTCGAGTTTAAAAGAATGGAAGTGTGTATATTGCTTGCAAAGAATGCTTACAATGCTCTTGAGAGCTTACAAGTTGACAAATGTTGTGAGGTTTGTGAGTTTGTGAGTTATGCACAAATGAGGCCTCTCATAGTTATAGCCTACTAGGACTATTCTAGAAAGCTACTAGAATTTACAATGTTCTAGAGTTTTATATGTACACATGCTATATACAAGGCTCCAAGTTTCTAGAGTATTCTAACCCCATAAGCATCACGTGCTATATACAAAGTCCTAGAATATTCTAGAGACTCATGTACAATGTGGAGATTTAACCATCTTTCTCCCACATTCTAGAAACTTCCAAGCTTGCTCCAATACTCTAGAAAGATCTTGGAGCTTCCCATGTTTGCTACAACCTTCTAGAGAATTCTTGGACATTCCCTTGTATGCTACAAGGTTCTTGGCTTGTATGCCCAAGTGTGTAGGAAGAGTGTAGGGCATTCTAGGTTTTTCTAGAAAGTTTCAGGATTGCCTCTCCCTTAAATTGCCATTTTTCCTTGCCAAATGCGGCGGGTTGCTACACTTGGTTGTGGTGAGGTGATAGCGATAAATATTAACAACAAATGCTATGGAGGTGGACATGCTACGTGCGTGACTAATTGACATGGATAGGAGTGTCAAGTTTGGCAACATTGAAGAATTAGGATTCAGGGCATGGTGTCTTATATAAAAAATATTATAGAACACAAATTAATTTAAATAATATTCTGGATTTAGCAGTCGTACATGTCCATGAGCGTTTATGGTAATTTAGTTACTCAAACCAACACAGCCTTAATCCCATATATGTGGGTTGGCTTCATGAATTCTTTTTCACCTTTCAACTATTTCAAGAGTCGTATGATCGGTTAAATTCTTGGCACTTAGTGTTCTTTTTCATTGCCTCGAACCATGTCGTCTTGGTCTTCCTCATACCTTTTTGGTGTCCTGCTGCATTCCTATGTCTTCATTTCATGTGACTAAACTACTTTAAACGATTTTCTCTCATTTTGTCCAATTGGTGCCACCCCTACTTACAAACACATTCATTTTCTATTTTATTGTTTCTCATAGTATCACTTATTCATCTTGACAGTCTCATTTCAGCTACACTTTCTTAGAACATTTTTCTCAATTACCAAACATTATGTACATAAAGCATCGCTGGTCTTTCAGTCGTCTTATAATTTTTACCTTTTTTTTTTTTTTTAACTTGGTAGGTATTTAATTGTTACATAACACTCTAGATTCATCTTTTCCTTTCTAGATTCATATTTTCATTTTATCCATCCCGCTCTAATTTTGTGGGTGGCATTCTTCCTGATCTCTATTTTTGTGAATAATTGTACCGGAACTCGTGGAGCATTGTTGTCTCACATATCCACCACGAGTACTTAACTCCTTTAGAATTGTCCCTACAACAAAGTGGATTGTTCTTCATTCAGTGGAGAATGGCTGGAACAAGTGCCAGAGTTTTAGAATCATCTTTTACTAATATTTTAATATAACATCACATATTGAGAAAAGCACTACTGATGAAAATCTCTCTTCTGGAGTGATGAACATGAAAACTTTGGACTTATTATAGAGCTGTTTGGGGAGGAGGATTTGAATATCAATGTTCAGATGATTCGGGACTAATTGATTAAGGGAATCTCAACGATCCTTTGGAAAATGAATCAGTCCATTTTGTTTTATTGATCTTGTGAATGTTGTTTACCATACAATGTCTAATTTTGTTGTCAAATAATTGCAGGTATGTATTCGGAGTGACACACATTCCTCGGTTGGAAGACTGGCCTGTCATGCCAGTGGAGCACATTGGTTTTATGCTCATGGTATTGCAGTCTTCATTTTAACACAAATCTTTGTCAATGCTGTTATCAACTTGTGCATGATTAGTCACATGTTTTTTAGCATTATTAAAATTATATTGCATTCGTGGACAATCAAATGAATTCCTTATATTTAAGTTATAGAATGGAATCCATATATAGCTTCTGTTTCTATAATGCGTACTCCTTTTACCTATTGACTGATACAGCAACTGAATAGCAAAGAAAGGAAAAAAAAAATGAAAGTTCATTAACATTTCAGATAAATATAGTTGTTATAGGAGGAGACACTTGTATATATTTATATATGCAAATATAATAATTGAAGAAATTACAAAGCCCATGATCGTGTTACTCTTTGTTGTTTGTGGTGCAGCCACATGGGTTTTTTAACTGTTCACCAGCAGTGGATGTCCCGCCCAGTGCGAATGATTTAGATCTCAAGGACAATGGGGTGACGGCAAAGCCTATCCAGACTGGACTGCTCGCTAAGCTCTGAAAGAATATGTTAAAGCAGGGGTTTGTTGTTCTTTGGTTGTGATTGTGATTTCCAATGTCAAATAATTGAGCCTTTGGCCCAACTTTCATTCAATTCTATTGGAGTTTAGCATGTGTTGTATGAATATTAAAAGACAGTTTGTTATTTACATCATTTTGATGAACTGCAGGGGAATTTGCTTTACATAGTATGCTATGTAAGCAAAATAGACAGATTTCATCTTCCTGTCGAGTATTACACGAGTATTTTATATATATATATATATATATCTTATATACAAAAAAATCACATTGATCCAACAGCTACGTTTTAAAAAATATTAATGTTTTAAAATAAACTGTAAAAAACTATATGAAACTATCACAGTTAATTTTTTGAAAAACCAACCGTTTGATCAATGTGATTTTTTGTATATATGATGTATATAAGCAGCATATTTAATCCAACGGTCAGTTTCTCAAAATACTGATCCCACGTTGGGTTTTTCAAACCGCGTGTCAAATTAGGAGTAAATGTGTGTAAAGGGAACCTTTCCCATATATATACTAGTATTGATCCGTGCGATGCGCGGCAACTACAAATAGAATTATGAACAGTAAATTAATTAGCATAGTAATAAATTGAAAATAAAATAATGTTTACTTTTCATCGAAAATTAATTAGCATAGTAATAAATTGAAAATAAAATAATGTTTATTTTTCATCGAAATACGATACATAAAAATCAAATTCATTATAGCATAAAAATTTAAGAAATTAAAAAATATTCATTAAATATTAATGTGAGTAAAGAATCCTATGAAATAAAGCACTACTAATTCAACCCTTCTCCAATTGCTTGCCCGCAATATTTGCCATATATCTTTAAAAAAAAATTATAAATTTTTAAATAAGCCATACATAATAATATGATCAAAATAAAATAACATATCTTTGTTATAAACATTGTAAGTATGGACTTAGAAGTAAAAATAATCAAAATAAAGAGAAGTTGTTAGATAGAAGAAAAACATACCTAGAAGTAGAGATAGAAACTAAAAAAATATGAGAGAGAGAGAGAGAGAGAGAGGGGGGGGGAGGGGGCGGGGCACGGGGGGTTGGTCGGCTGCGAGGAGCGATAAGAGAAGAGTGATTATGGCAACCTAAATTAAATATGGCACGGTTGGCTTTAAATATTTTATAAGATTCTGATTTTAAATATGGCAATATATAAGATTGTGGCAACTTAAAATATTAATTATATGGCATGCATTATATATGAGATTCTTATAAAATAAAATAAAATATACCATCAACCAATTAGAAATAAGTAAATAGAGTGAATTAAGGGGAGAAGAGATCCTCACCAAATTTGAGCAATAGTACCAAAAAATTGCTTATTCGTTTGCCCTCTTATTTGATACAGGCTTTTAACTTGCTGCCACCTCTCTCTCTTTCTTGTGAGGAGAGGTCTTGGATTATAACTATCTTGATGTAGCCTCATTTCATAGCAATGCTTAAAGTGATCCTTACCAAATTTTAATTTTGCTAATATTCCTATGCCTTGGATGTTTATCCAAATAATTATAAACATGACTAACAAATTTCCTAACATTACTATTAGAATTAAGATGTCTACAGAAGGGGGAAAAAAAAACAAAACAAAACAAAAAAACAAAAAAACAAAACAAAACAAAACAAAACTATCCAAAAAAATTAAAAAAAAAAAATTGCTTAAAATGAAGCATAGAGAAATTCAAATAGGAATAGATCAAGCCACTATAGACATGAGTAATCTCATCAATACGACTGTTGGAGACATAAATGAAAAGGGCAAGTTCCTATTGAGCACCTACTTAATAAGAAAAATTTTGAAAAGTTTTAACACAAACAAGGTTAGTGGCACTTAACATTTGATTGAACCCCCTAAGAGATTTATTTTATTGAAAAATCATTGATTAATGGTTATGACTCAACAAAATTTCAAGACCATTTTATGAATCATTAAAATCTGACCTTTCATTACAACTCAACCAAAAGTATTTTGATTGTGATTGAAATTTAATTGAAATTGTTCATGGCAGGTCGTGTGGTTCTTTCAATCCCATTGTATGCATCAAGTTCATGACACACAAACTAAGGCTTGTCTAGTTGTAATTAAGTTAAGCCATCTTAGCAACATTGTAAGATTTATCTCTTTGCTTTTGAAAAGCTTATGATATTGATGAGACCGACAGGTAGGGTGAAGCCACACATAACCAAGAATTTATAAAAATAAAAATAAAATGTCCTTAGGCAGTCCAAACAATTTTGGCTTAAAACAAAGAGATTTATGTCAACAATTTATAAAATAACTCAAGATAAATCTTTTTTCTTTTAAGAAAATGCTGCATTTGGTTGCCAAGAAAAGAGAAGATTGCCAAGAAAAGAGAGGAGTGGAAGGGAAAAAGCCACAATTGACATAAATTAAATACCTTGGAAGATCATCTCTAGTATGCATATCATCACAAACAATGGGTTAAACCCCTAAAAATAAGGAATTTGATATTGAGCAGTAACTCCAATAATACTAAGATGAACTCAATAAATATAAATAGATTAAACCCCTAAAATTAGGGAAGTATATACATTCAGATTCTCAAAGCACAACCTTTTAAAGATCAAGTTACAAACTCATTTGAGAAGCAAAATGAATCTCACTTAAATTAAAAATATGTGTGCAGTCGATCTCACTTCTACATTTCTAATATTTGCAAAAAAAAAATTAGTCTACTGGAGGTCACCCACAACTTAGATACTCATTGATATGCTAGTTTTAAAGATCAAGAATTCACTTTCTTTTTAGATTGTATACATAAATAACAAATTAAATAGGGAGGTAAAAGTTAACAAAATCAAAGTATGACTATATAAGCAAAAAGATATAAATCAACCTAGTCTTCCTTGTTCTGATACATATCTTCAATGAAGGAATTAAGCTCTCTTCCTCAGCATGATTCTTTCCGACAACTTTCAATCTCTGAGATTTTTTGAGCAAGTCCCAATAGTTAGCCATATTTTCTCTCTCTTTATCGGCAAACACTATATTTAAAAAAAAAATCATACAGAAAAAGCAAAGAAGTCAAAAAAGAAAAAGGAAAAAGTAGAGGCTTAAAAAAATAATCTACAGTTTGTGCAAATCTCTCTCTCTCTCTCTCTGCGCGCGCGTGTGTGAGAGAGAGCTAAAGCATAAAGGCATAAAGTTATGTTTATAGTCCTTTGGTGAATTGTTGGTTGTTTGTGTGTGTTAATTTTCCCCAAAAAATTATGTTTATATATATATATATATATATGGATTTATATGGATTTATGTTGTTTGGCATGATCAGATTCCTTTTACATGTCATATTTGCAGCATTTTAGAGGGTTGAGTTTTCCTACTATTTCATCAGTTGGTCCAAATGCAGCAATTATCCATTATTCACCAGACGCGAAAACATGTGCCGAGTTTGATGCAGATAGTATCTATTTGTTTGATTCAGGGGCACAGGTTTGTAAATGATTTTGAAGAGTTTTGGCATGTAGCCATTAGTTGTAGTAACCAATATACAATGCCATCTATTCTATATTATAGCTTGTTTATTTCTGATGTTTTAAGTTCTTTATTGATAATGGTGACGTTGTTTTTGAATTATTTGGATGGAACAACTGATATAACACGGACAGTTCATTTTGGAGTGCCTTCAACCCATGAAAAAGCATCCTATACTGCGGTAGGTGGCCTCTGTTGCTTTTCTTTAAAAAGAAAATGTTAATGTTTAATTGGTATTGAATCAAGCTTAACCTTGATCATACCCATTCTAGGATATTGTGGTTCTTATTCTTCTTTTAACTATCAGTTGGCCAACCATAGTTATCAAGAAAACCCCTCTGATTAGCCATCACTATGATGACCATGATCACTATGCCACCACCTCCAGCAATTTGTCACTGCCACCACCACCTTCACTACTTCCACCGTCATCTATAACACAATAGGTAATCTACCACTACCACTCCCATAACGAATCAGCTATCACCTGTGACAATCCACCGCCGCCACCACCACCACCACCTTCGAGGCCTTGCCACCCAGAACACATAATCACCACTATAAATGGTGACTGCTATCACCTATTCATGCAACAATTCATCATCCTAACAACCACTACTACACAATAACCACAAACAGCCTCTAACAATCAATCACCACAATTGTCACCATTGCCTCTGCCAATCCTCTAACAATTTGTCAATAATACTTTAGTTCAATGATATGTTGGAAATTTAATGGTGATCCAAATAGGTTTTGTTCAATCCAAATATTCCAATTCTTTGAATTGGATAAGGTTTTTTTGAGTTCTCTTTCTCTCTGAATAATATATATATATATATATATATATATATATATATTGAATTACTTCAAAATGTCATGATGCTTATGGCTTTGCATTAAAGGAGGACTAAATTCTCGGCCTCTGCATCTATTCTTTTGAAACTATTAATTAGACTGTGTGTGTGTGTTTATATTATTATTTTTTAAAACTTTCAAGGAAAACAACTTGAAATGTCAAAGAAACTAAAAGCGATCAAACAAAAATGGTCGATGCATATTGATTGCAGTACACAAAACAAATGTCGAACAGAGAAAAATGAAAGCAGAGAAATTAATAAATTATCTACAAACAGAGTATAATGTATATAGCATATATGTTTAGAGAGAGAGAGAGAAAGCAGCGAGTAATGCTTACACAAGAGAGGAATCTGCTTCACTGCTTCTCTACACAATGATCAGTTCCCGAAGAGAGTCAATGAGCAGGAATGAAACTCCAGGATGTTTCAGGGAAAATCAAGAAATTTTTTAAATGTTTACCATGATATCCTTTTTCTGGCTGCTAGTAGATAGTAATAGAATCTCTTCAAAACTAGTCACACAGTTGATCAGTGTTGGCGCTGTTCAAGCCCTCACCTTCGACTATTTACTTGAATGATGCTATAAATCTCCATTAAAGTGGTTCTATATTTCTATTTATAATTGAACAAAAGCGAGTCTGAATGGGTATACTTAGTCGTGGAGCATTTCGAGTATTTGCTTTAGGGATCGTTCCTGCGCATCTGCTTCCTTTATAGCAGTTATTGCTTCGGTTCTAGAAGGTATAGCTCTTGCCTCGGCTTCGCCTTTGAAATCGGATATACGCTGTAGCTGAATCCACTATTCAAGAAGCGCCATATACTTTAGTTGCCATTAATGGAATCTGCTGCACTGCTTCTCTCTCTAAAACGTGATGGAGGATGGTGTTTTATGGAAGGAAAAGGGAAGGCGTATTTGATGTGGAGTTTGAAATTATCAATAAGAATTATCAGTTAAGATAAGAATTGGCAGATAAGAATTATCAATAAGAATTATCAGTTAAGATAAGAATTATCAGTTAAGATGAGAATTATCAATAAGAATTATCAGTTTGAAATGAATCAGTTTGGTATTGAGATTTTTATAAAATTAAATAAAATAAGCTCAACCAATGAGAATGAAGAAAGAGAGAGAATTAAGGAGAGAAGAGAATGAAGGGGAGAAGCATTCTAGAGCCGCCACATCAGCATAGAAAACTGCTCTATATATAATAAGATATATATATGTGCCTGCATAAAACAACTGGAGGATGAGGGTGTAAAAGCAAAAGAGTTGGGATTATGTTTTGGTTAAGGGTCAAGGTTTACAAGAAGAGAAGCTAGCAAGACACTCGAGTTTAAAATAATGAAAGTGTATATATTGCTTGCAAACAATGCTTACGATGCTCTTGAGAGCTTCCAAGTTGGCAAATGTTGTGAGGTTTGTGAGTTTGTGAGTTATGTACAAATGAGGCCTCTCCTCATATTTATAGTCTACTAAGACTATTCTAGAAAGCTACTAGAATTTACAATGTTCTAGAGTTTTCTATGTAATATACAAGGCTCCAAGTTTTTAGAGTATTCTAACCCAAGGTTTATGAGTTATGTACAAATGAGGCATCTCCTTATATTTATAGCTTACTAGGATTATTCTAGAAAGCTACTAAAATTTACAATGTTCTAGAGTTTTCTATGTACACATGCTATATATAAGGCTCCAAGTTGCTAGAGTATTCTAACCCCATAAGCATCACATGCTATATACAAAGTGGACCTTCCCACATTCTAGAAACTTCCAAGCTTGTTCCAATATTCTAGAAAGATTTTGCACCTTCCCATGTTTGCTATAACCTTCTAGAGAATTCATGGACCTTCCCTTGTATTCTATAAGATTCTAGAAGGTTCTTGGCTTGTATGCCCAAGTGTGTAGGAAGAGTGCATGACATTCTAGGCTTTTCTAGAAAGTTTCAGGAATGCCTCTCCCTTAAATTTCCATTTTTCCATGCCAAATTCAGCGGGTTGCTACACTTGGTTGTGGTGAGGTGATGGCAATAAATATTAACAACAAATGCTATGGAGGTGGACATGCTACGTGCGTGACTAATTGACATGGATAGGAGTGTCAAGTTTGGCAACATTGAAGAATTAGGATTCAGGGCATGGTGTCTCATATAAAAAATATTATAGAACACAAATTAATTTAAATAATATTTTGGATTTAGCAGTCGTACATGTCCATGAGCGTTTATGGTAATTTAGTTACTCAAACCAACACAGCCTTAATCCCATATATGTGGGTTGGCTTCATGAATTCTTTTTTACCTTTCAACTATTTCAAGAGTCGTATGATCGGTTAAATTCTTGGCACTTAGTGTTCTTTTTCACTGCCTCGAACCATGTCGTTTTGGTCTTCCTCATACCTTTTTGGTGTCCTGCTGCATTCCTATGTCTTCATTACATGTGACTAAACTACTTTAAACGATTCTCTCATTTTTTCCAATTGGTGCCATCCCTACTTACAAACACATTCATTTTCTATTTTATTGTTTCTCATAGTACCACAGATTCATCTTGACAGTCTCATTTCTGCTACACTTTCTTAGAACATGTTTCTTGATTACCAAACATTCTATACATAAAGCATGGCTGGTCTTACAGTCGTCTTATAATTTTTACTTTCTTTCTTTTTTTTTTTTTTTTTTTGGAACTTGGTAGGTATTTAATTGTTACATAACACTCTAGATTCATATTTTCATTTTATCCATTCCGCTCTAATTCTATGGGTGGCATTTTTCCCGATCTCTATTTTTATGAATAATTGTACCGGAACCTGTGGAGCATTGTTGTCTTTCACATATCCACCATGAGTACTTAAGTCCTTTAGAATTGTCCCTACAACAAAGTGGATTGTTCTTCAGTCAGTGGAGAATTGCTGGAACAAGTGCCAAATTTTTAGAATCATCTTTACTAAAATTTTATTATAACATCACATATTGAGAAAAGCACTACTGACGAAAATCTCTCTTCTGGAGTGATAAACATGAAAACTATGGACTTATTATAGATCTGTTTGGGGAGGAGGATTTGAATATCAATGTTTGGATGAGTTGGATTCGTGGACAATGCTATTATCAACTCGTGCATGATTAGTCACATGTTTTTAGCATTATTAAAATTATATTGCATTCGTGGACAATCAAATGAATTCCTGATGATGCAACTTTCAGCCAATGCCCAATCGCCGAGTTCAAGCCTGCAAAACAAAGTTAGATCGGTCGGATTGTATCCGACGAAAACCCTCCGACGATCAAGTCAATAAGTATACTGAACCAGATAATCGAAGAATCTTAGTGGTTGGTTTTTTGCGTACCTCTTCCATTGTTCGTCTTCTCTTTATATAGAGAATATGTGTTTTTGGTAAGTCGTCGGTTACTCCTAAATTGTGGCTGATTTTCCATATAAATAGCTGATACTGCGGATTCTTTGCACGGCCGTTACTTCCAGTTGTATCATTGACTTTTTGACAGGCGTAATCTTCGTATCGTAACAGATCTCGTTTCATCGGCTATGAGCCGATCATTAAGACCTCGGTTTTTGTAAGATACCTTTTCCTTCCCTCATCAGGAGCCCCCTATTTCTCTAGTTCAGTATATGCTGGGCTAAGAAATATTAAGAGCTGAGGAAATCAAAAAGTCTCCATGTGTCAGTCAATACAAAAACCATCATTATCTCTTTAAATCAAAATGCGGCGGCGTTTCGAATTTCGAAACAGATGGGACTTTTGGCATGCTTGCATTTAATGTGGGGGAGGGAAACTGAAAAGATGTGGGTCTTTTCAAATTCAGGCCATTTAACTGCTTCCACGTGGCCGGACCCCAAAGGTTTGTATGCCATATTTAAACTCAAGTTTTTCATTTTGGTCACTTTGATTGTTGTTTCTCTTCTTCAAACTCGAAGAAACTCCATAGCCAGAAAGTTTCGAGCTTCAGTTGTTTTGAAAGTGAGTTTTTGTTCGCGTCCTCGTTTCCATTCTGCCATTCCTCAGCTCCATAATTCAAAGGTATTCTCCGTTTATTTTTGTGTTCTTCATTTTATTGGTGGTTTGCTTCCTTTTCTCGCATTTTCTTCTTCTGGTTTCGATTCCTTTTTAGTTTCTCAGAAATAGAAATGAGGCGTTCACGCCGTTTATCTTTTAGTAGCCAAAACTCTGAGGACGAGGTGTCCCCTAGAACTGTAGATAATCCAGCCCGTGCTCCTACTAGGATAGTAGATAGATTTGAGGATGAGGAAGTTATTTCCTCGGTAGGTGGTCCTCGCGCGTCTCCTTCTCTTCCTGAGACTTCTAGGGAAGGTGATCGCAACGGACGACGAGGGAGATTATTCCCCGTCAGTGATCAGAATTAATAATTTATAAACCGCGTGACAATTAATCTCAATTCGATTGTGATCAGTGAGCACGGGTGTCGAACCACTGGGAAGTGCAGGTTTATATTAGAAAGACTCTTTAGAATCAATTCAAGCGGAAAGAATATTATCAATTAAATTGGTTGGTGGTAACTGCTCCGATTGGGTCGAAGCGAAAACAAAGTAATTTTAATTAAAACTTAGTAAAAATGCAGTTTAAGTTGGTGGAATGAGCGGAACTTGGGTGAGAAGTCCATTTGAATATCAATTAAACAATTTATGTTTATAAAATCCTCACTATAGTAATTATGTATGGTGGTTCTTCCAACTACAAGAAGGAAGTCCCAAAAAGATTATGAATACAGGACCGGCAAGTTTATCCCCGAAAAGAATGGAGTATCGCTACCCACCTTAAATGAGGAATAAAGCATACTGGTTTGTATCCATACCAATAAAAACCATTGCATAATTATATAATTGCAATCACAGATATACAATTATATGATATTATATTCGGCAATAGTGTGCGGTAAAACCTTCACAACTATGCAATCACATAATACAAATAGAGGGATGTTTATAAAATAGGATTGTAAAATGAATCCAACTTCATCCTCACCCAAGCTTGGAGTATTAGCTACACATCACTGGAGGATAATATCCTTTATCCAGGCAAGCTTTTGGGGGTCACGGGATGGAAAAGACAGTAAAAGCGGTAATTAATTGACTGAATAAATAAGGAAAATGGCAGAAAGTAAATAAAGAAAAGTGACAGAAAGTAAATACAGAAAAGAAAAGACTTAAGTAAATAAAGAAAAGAAAGGACTAAACTAAATACAGAAAAGAAAAGACTTAAATAAATAAAGAAAAAGGCAGAAAAAGTAAAGAACAGTTCTCAAGTGAGAACTGAGCCATGCATAAAAAGGAAAATAACAGAATCGGAATTACGGAAATTAAAGACTTAATCGGATAGAACAGTTCTCAAGTGAGAACTGAGCCAGGCATAAAAAGAAAAATGACAGAATTGGAATTGACTGAAAATTGAAACTACCGATTGAAATGCGAAAATAAACTGTAACTTGCATTAAAATAAAGCAGAGTAATGATTCAGAGCTTAAGTCATGAACCCTCAAAACGTCGTCGTTACATTCCTATTTATAGAAGGAAAAGGTAAAAGACGCTACTGCCCTCAAAATATCTAAAAATATCTCTTTAGCCCGCAGCCGCCATTGTCTATCGATAGCGAAGGGTCGCTATCGATAGAAGTGCTATCGATAGCGAATCTTGGCTATCGATAGTCAAGGTCAAACTTTGACTTTCTTTGCAGATTTCAACGTCTGCTTTTTTGGTACTTCCCTCGGCTGCTTTGGATCGTCTTCGGACGTTCCTTTGATTCGAGATGCTCTTCAGGGCTTCATCGGTGACGACTTTATTTAATGGTAATCTGCACATATTTCTTAAAACAGAGATTAAACCCAATTGCACAGATATTCATGTAAAACACTATTTATTAAACAATTATATATATAAGAGAACATCGAAATACCATAGTTGAATGGTATGATTGGGGTACAATCACACTCCCCAACTTAGGTTTTGCTAGTCTCTTAGCAAAAAGCTAAATCTATAAATTGAAAAGCCACTTTCGCAGGGAAACGCGATTGCATTTAGCGTATGCAATAAACCTTTTAAACCACTAAGTTACCTTTCGTGGACGAGTGAAGTCTCGTGAGAGTTTGCAGAAATGATACTCACAAACATGAATAAATAAAAGAATTGGTTAGAAAGAATTTTAACAATATACTATGTACACAGTAGGAGTTTTATCCACAGATATATCATCATTCATAATTGAACATTTATAATACAAGAAATGCTATCTTTAACAAGAAATTAGCAAGTATTCAATGTGTAGTGAGGATGAACTTGATAAAATTCAAAGTACTGTAAATAAGAGTATGAGAGTTAACCCATAGTTAGTTTCAACCTCAAAATTCTCACTGATGGTCACTCGCAATGATGTTCACTCTGAAAAGGTTAGTAACCCAGAGTTCCCAAATGGAAATATACAAGTTCAAAACTTATACATTAAGCTCTAATTTAAACGACCAAAGAGAGATGAAATAACAGAGTTATATATGCAGAGATACAATTCATACATAAATAAAACTTAAATAAGCAAGTAATCACAAGAGAATAATGCACAATATTTTAAAATCAAAAAGGTCTTTATAAGCTTATAATGATTTTTGGTTGTAACAAAAAGAGTTTGGAGACTGCAAAATTAGGATGGTTGTAATTTGTTCAGGTTACTACCCTAACCATCCTAAATACCTAACCTAACCCTGACTGTAACTTAAAAAGTTTTAACTAACAGAAACAAAGAAGTTTTCAAAAAGAAACACTGTCCAAGCTCAAGCTGAGCGTCATCTCATCACTGCTCATCCCCAGGTGGGATGTCGAATCTCTGATCAGGCTGTGGCTCATCAAAAAGCGCGCGGTCGGCCTGAGAAATCGGCTCGCCGTCCATACGACGCCACATAACCCGGAGCTGGGCGGACTGCCTCTCCATCATAGCTGTCTGCCTGGCTAGCTGGGCGGACTGCCTATCGAGCTGGGCGGACTGACTCTGCTGAATGTGTAGCAATGCCCTCAGTCTCTCTAGGATCTGAGTGAAACATCCCTGAGAACTGGCATCTGACGGAGCAGCTGGAGTCGGAGTCGGAGCTGGAGCAGGAGCAGGCTCTGATGGACCAGCGGTCTCAGCACGTGGCCTCTTCGGCCTAGCAGCCATACTCCTCGCAAGTGTAGTCGGGGTGATAGGACCCTCGCCCCATCGCAGTGGCTCATCGGAGACAACACCCGCACCCAATGCAAATGCTGTAATCATCTGGGGGTACGGCATGTTGCTCCGTGGCTGAGTGGCGATGAAAGTGCGTATCTCGCTGAAGATCAACGCCGCGATATCCATGGGGTGGTCGCTCAGAAACTCCAGCAATAGCCTCACCGACTCCACTGGTATCTGTGAATCCGTGCCTCTGGCCCTCAGATTGCAGTAGAGCAGCTTGTTCATAGCTGCGTACGATGGATGCATGTTCCCGGTCGTAAAGTACATCCCATCAAATAAACTCCGGTCCACACACACCGCATCGGCACACTGACTCTCTGTCAGCTGCAAGTAGGTGCTCTCTGCCGCTGTCTCAAGTGGACGCTCGCACCCCAGATAGGTAGCGATGTCGTCTATGGTGAATCTGACAGTGCGGCCCCCAACCTCTGCCTGGAGCGTCTCGGGCTGGTCCTGGGCTGTGTGTGCTGTGGCGTAGAACTGGCGCACCACACTAGCCATATACCCGGCTCCCTTCCTCAGCCAGGTGCTGAGGTGTCTATCCTGCAGGATCTCCACCAGTAGGCCCTCATATCGGAAGGCCTTCGGATCCACGTACCTCTCGACATTGAAGTTCCGCGACGAGAGGATCACTGGCCAGGGTCTAGCAGCTCGCCGGGTCGGTACTCTCCTCGACCCGGTCTCGGTCTCGGCATAACTCTCGAAGTCGCGAGACATGCGCGGCTCGCCTATCTCGCCAATATCTGGCTGCTCATAAATGTACTCCTCTCGTGGCTGCTGGGCTGAAGACTGACCCCTATCAGATGGTCTCTGCACTGGCACAGGCTGCCACTCAGAATCTGAACTGTCGGGAGAGTCTGGCTGTGCCGGCTCCTGGAATGCCACGCCCTTCCGGCCGGTGGTCTTTTGGCGAACCATAGCTCTGTATATTTTTTTAGAACCACACGGCAGTAGATAGGAACACAGTCAGCAGTAGAATTTTTTTTTTAGAGGAACTCAAATATATATTTTTTTCAATAATAAGCAACACACAACACAGCCAACTCATTTAACCCACATGACAATTCTTTTTTTAAATCCTATCAGGACTTGCCTAACATCCAGGCTATGTTCAATAACTCTTTTAATCACATGCATCAATGCATGCATGCCCATGCATGCCATGCATTCCCATGCATAGCCTAACATCCAGGCTTATTTTCACAGCTCCACAGATTCAGAACTCCACAAATTCAGTGTAACAAACGCAAGGACAAGTTTCATTATTATTTTAAACTCCAAAAACCTAACACTCTATTCTAACTTTTTTACATGCAATAACCACGTAAACTAAGTCATGCAATGATAATTTACACAAAATTAAGCCAATTTAAGAAAAATTCAAATTTTTAGAATGTGAACAGATACTTACGAAGGATAGAAGGTGAAAAGGTCACTGAAAAAGCAACTGCCCTCGCCGGAATGCGAAGCTCGTGCAAAAAGGCGTCAAAAATGGGATGAAGCGAATGCGAAAACTGATCGGTCAGAAATGTGGTATACTGCGCAAGGATCGCTATGGAATCGATCCTGCGCGGAATGGAGGCCTGAGGTGGTCGGAAACTGAGCTTGAAGGTGAAGGGACACGGCGGCAATGGAGTTTTCAGGCGGAATAACGGTGGAAATGGACGGTTTTTCACGCGGGAAGACTTAAAAAGCCAAATCCTCGCGATCTCTATCGATAGCGAACTGCCGCTATCGATAGCCAATAGGTTCTGTCCCGCAGTGTATTTTTTTTGAAATTTCAAACTTGTCTATCGATAGCGCTTGTTTGGCTATCGATAGAGAAGTCAAAATTTTGACTTTTTCCAATTTTGGCTTATTTTGGCTAAATTATCATATTAACTACTCTAAACACTATTTAAATGCATAAAAGACATCTCGTCACCCATGGCTTGCTAAGTTATTGAAGAAATTGGCAACTTGTCGGTTCAAAATTTGGGTACTACGGGGGTCCTAAACTCTAACAATAATTAACACGGCTCAAAAACTCGAAAGAAATGGCCTTAAATCATTTTTCAAAAATGTGCACAATATTCTCAATTGATTAACAAGTTATTCGCATTCTAACATACGCATGAATTGAACATTTATGCATAATATAACAGGAAAGCAATAACCAAGGATTTGATAGGATGAATATTTAAGTCCCAAGAAATAATCGAATGGTTCAAAATTTGCTTTAAATGTCATAAGTCTCCACTTTATAACAGGTTTTATCAAATACTCAAATTGCCAAGTATAAAGATTTAAACCAAGTTCGTGCATGTGCGAGATTGAATACAGGCTAATCACAGTAAAGTTATCAATTAATGTATAGAAAATAGACAACTAGAATTGATATAAATGAAAGAATAAACTCACATTGTAATACATGTTTATTTATCAAATTCTATACTAATAATCTATATATCATACTGGGTTAACATGTACACAAGAATGATAAACAATAAATAGTGAATTATTATGTATATACAAATTAAATGAACCAATAAATAAATCAATTATATTTAAATGCATAACATATTAACAGAAATATACAAACCCTCCCCAACTAGAAGTAAACATTGTCCTCAATGTTTGACCAAATGTTACGACTAGATGAATGTATGTATAAGGGTTGGGTGGGTGGGACTAAATTTAACGTCTTTAGCTAGACGTGAACTTCCTCTTTATTCAAACTGGTAGGTTGGGTCTTCCAAACTGACAGACTCAATTACCAAACCATCCTGAATGCCCTCACTATCGGTAATACCCTCGATAAAAGGCTTAAGCCTTTGTCCATTCACAAAGAAGGACACACCAGTACGAGGGTTTTGAATTTCTACAGCACCGTGAGGAGTAACCCTAGTTACTACAAAAGGTCCATCCCAACGAGATCGAGGCTTTCCAGGAAATAGCCTTAATTTAGAGTTAAACAGCCACACCTTCTGATTAGGTTCAAAAGATTTTCTGTTGATGTGTCTGTCATGAAACTCTTTCATTTTGGCTTTTGCAATTTTAGAATTCTCGTAAGCCTCACGCCTAATCTCTTCGAGCTCATTTAACTGAAGCTTGCGGTGAGAACCCGCTTCCTTCATTTCAAAGTTAAACTTCCTAATGGCCCAAAGTGCTTTATGCTCTAACTCGACCGGGAGATGACACGGTTTGCCATAGACTAGACGGTACGGAGACATACCAATAGGGGTTTTATAAGCAGTCCTATAGGCCCACAATGCGTCAGTTAAACGCAAGGACCAATCCTTTCGATCAGGCCTGACAGTTTTCTCTAAGATATGCTTAATTTCCCTATTTGAAACCTCCACTTGTCCGCTAGTCTGAGGATGGTAAGGGGTTGCAACCTTATGAGTAATAGAATACTTAGCTACGAGATTTGCAAAGGGTCGATTATTAAAATGTGACCCTCCATCACTGATGATGGCCCTTGGAAACCCAAACCTAGAGAAAATGTTCTCTTGGAGGAAGTTCAATACCACCTTGTGGTCATTGGTCTTAGTGGCTATGGCTTCTACCCATTTGGACACATAATCTACAGCCACTAAGATATATTCAAAGCCATGCGAAATAGGAAAAGGTCCCATGAAGTCGATGCCCCAAACATCGAAAATTTCGACGATCAAAATAGGGTTAAGAGGCATCATATCCCTTCTAGACATAGAACCCATTCTTTGGCAGTTTTGACAGGACTTACAGAAGTCCACTGCATCTTTGAATAGTGTGGGCCAGAAGAACCCACACTGCAAGACTTTAGCGGCAGTCTTTTTCCCGCTAAAGTGTCCTCCACATGCTAGAGTGTGGCAGAACTTCAAAATGTCTTGCATTTCACCCTCAGGAATACACCTACGTATGACCTGGTCAGCACAGTACTTAAACAAGAGAGGATCTTCCCAATAATAATATTTTATTTGCGAAAAGAACCGATCCTTCTCTTGTTTCGACCAAAGAGATGGTACAAGGCCTGTGGCATGATAGTTCACTATATGAACATACCAGGGTAAGGTGGAATGAGTGACGGCAAAAAGCTGCTCATCAGGGAAAGAATCCCTAATAGGCGTAGGGTCACTCTCTTCTTCAACTACAATCCTAGAGAGGTGGTCAGCAACGACATTCTCAGACCCTTTCTTATCCCTAATCTCAAAATCGAATTCTTGCAATAAGAGAATCCACCTAATCAGCTTAGGCTTAGTCTCTTTTTTAGAGAGTAGGTACCGCAAAGCGGCATGGTCTGAGTACACAATAGTCTTCGATCCCCACAGATAGGATCGGAATTTATCTAGAGCAAAAACTACAGCAAGCATCTCTTTCTCAGTCGTAGTGTAATTTAACTGAGCCTCATTCAATGTTTTGCTTGCGTAGTAAATAACAAAAGGGGCCTTATCTACCCTCTGACCCAACACCGCCCCCACAGCATAATCGGAGGCATCACACATTAGCTCGAAAGGAAGTGACCAATCAGGAGCTCGCATGATAGGTGCCGAAATCAACATTAAGCGCAGTTTATTGAAGGACTCTATACAGGCTTTATCAAAGTTAAATTCTACATCTTTAGCTAGCAGATTACACATTGGTTTTGCTATTTTGCTAAAGTCTTTAATGAAACGCCTATAAAATCCTGCATGTCCAAGGAAGGACCGGATCTGCCTAACAGTAGTAGGAGGAGGTAGTTTTGCAATTAAGTCTACCTTAGCTTTGTCTACCTCTATCCCCCTACTAGAAATGATATGCCCTAGCACAATGCCCTCACGAACCATAAAATGGCTCTTCTCCCAACTCAAAACAAGATTTGTCTCACAACATCTCTTAAGAACTTTTGAGAGATTAGAGAGGCATTCATCAAAAGAAGGACCGAAAACAGAAAAGTCATCCATAAACACTTCCAGATAGTCTCCTATCATATCAGAAAAGATAGAAGTCATACACCTTTGGAACGTGCTCGGGGCATTGCATAAGCCAAAAGACATACGCCTAAATGCAAATGTCCCGAATGGACAGGTAAACGTTGTTTTCTCCTGATCCTCGGGGTAAACCGCTATTTGGTTATACCCTGAATAGCCATCTAGGAAGCAATAAAAGCTCTGCCCTGATAATCTCTCCAGAATTTGGTCAATATAAGGCAGAGGGAAGTGGTCTTTCCTAGTCTTGGAATTTAATTTCCTATAGTCTATGCAGACTCTCCAACCAGTGGTAGCTCTTGTAGGGACTAGAATACCCTCCTCGTTAGCTATCACTGTTATTCCAGACTTCTTAGGAACCAGTTGAGTAGGGGAAACCCACTCACTATCTGAAATGGGGTAAATGATACCCGCATCCAGTAGTTTCAAAACTTCCTTTTTAACTACTTCCTTCATATTTGGATTTAATTTACGTTGGGCATCTCTAGAAGGATTCATACCTTCCTCTAGGTGAATACGGTGCTGGCAGATAGACGGGTCTATACCCTTTAAATCAGCAACCGACCATCCTATGGCTATTCTGTGCTCTTTCAAAATGGATAACAACTTACCTTCCTGTTCTAAGTTTAATGCAGATGAAATTATAACAGGCAAGGTGTCACTATCACCCAAAAATGCATACTTGAGATTAGCCGGCAGAGGCTTTAACTCAAGTTGCGGCGGAGACTCAAAAGACGTAGGCGAAGGGACACTGGCAATTGACGGAAGTGGCTCAACCCTAGGTCTCCATGGCAGTTTCTCTACAGAGGAGGCAGAATCTAAGACAAGATTTACCTCCATAAACGAGTGCTCCAAATCATGGTCCTCGAACCCAAAGTAATTTAAACATGTTTCTAACGGGTCCTTGGACAGAAGATACGGTGTAGCTTCCTCTACCACCGTATCAATGATGTCGACAAAAGAACAATCCTCAAAGTTATGAGGTTGATTAGCTGCACTATAAACCTGCAGCCTGGTTTTCATGTTACCAAAAGACACCTTCATAATGCCAGTCCTACAATGAAGGACTGCATTAGCAGTTGCTAGAAGAGGTCGTCCTATTATAACAGGGATTTGGGGCCTAGTGACATCAACAGGCTCCATATCTAGGACAATGAAATCTGCAGGAAAGACGAACGAATCTATCTTAACCAAAACATCCTGCAGTATACCTCTAGGTACCTTTGTCGACCTATCTGCGAATTGAAGAATAGTAGGTGTGGTTTGGAGTGCTCCAAGCTCCATTTTGGCGTAAATTGAATATGGAAGAATATTCACACTTGCGCCAAAATCAACTAACGCTCTATCAATGAAGTGGCTTCCTAAGAAGCAAGGTATAGTTGGCGTTCCTGGATCTTTTCTCTTAATTGGGGCTTGGAATTGACACACAGCACTAGCAATATCAACTGGAGCTATGGTTTTAGATAAATGCACGCGCTCCTTGCGTTGCTGTGTGCACATTTCCTTCAAAAATTTGGCATACGAAGGAATCTGTTTTATGGCATCTAGCAGAGGTAAATTAATATGGACACTTTTAAACACCTCTAACATATCCGACATGCTTGCCCCTTTCTTCGCTCTCCTCTCAGGCGCAATCAGCGCGGATGGAAATGGGGCTTTCGGCACGTACGATGCCACTGGATTGTCTATAGCTGCGGGAAAGTTATCCCTCGACGCTTCAGACTCTTTCTCAAATGCAGGCTCTTTCTCTATTTCCCTCTCTTTCTCTCTCACTTTCTCTTTCTCTTTCTCTTTCTCCCTCTCTATCTCTTTCTCTATCTCTCCCACTTTATTATCTACCACCTTCCCACTACGTAAGACCGAAACAGCCTTAACTTCCTCATTAATATGTGGGTTCTGAGAAGTGGAACTCTCAGCTACAAAAGCTCCCTTGGGATTGGCAACAGCCTGACTCGGGAATTTCCCTTCCTCTCTGCGACTAAATGAAGCCGCTAGTTGACCCATTTGGGTTTCTAACTTTGAAATGGATTGGGAATGAGAATGAGTGAGTTGGGCTGAAGCCTCTAGGCTTTTCAGGGTAGCTAAGACTTGTTCCTCAAAACCAGGAGTTCTATGAGGTTGTGGTGGTGGTTGAGTCACAGCTTGACTCTGGTATTGGGGTGCAGGTGCTTGAGGAGCACCATAACTGGGGTACTGGGATTGCATCAATGGTGGTCTATAGGGTTGACTGATAGCAGGGTTACTGCTATATGGGGGTCTTGCAGGCTGACTAGGATTGGATCCTCTAGGCTGGCTAGACCACTGGAAATTGGGGTGAGTCTTCCACCCAGGGTTGTAAGTATTGGAATACGGATCATTCCTAGGTGGTGCATATCCTTGAGCAGCATTAACCTGCTCTTGGACAAACTCAGGGTACTGGCCTGCCATAGGACAATATGGGGTCTCGTGAGTGGGGTCAGTGCAAATATTGCACACCAAGTTGACAGGTTTCACATGGGCTTTTGAAGATTGCCCTTGTGCCGCGATTAATTGGTCAAGCTTTTGAGACAGAGCCTCAACTTGCTTATTTGCCAGAACTTGGGTGTCTACATCATAAATACCGCCCTTTTTGGGAGACGGTTTCTTTGCTAACGCATCATCACGGTTACCTAAAGACATTGAGGCCATGTGGAACGATAATTATTACCTAAAGACATTGAGGCCATGTGGAACGATAATTATTTTTATGTGAGCAGATAATATTGAGCTTTTAATTTGTTATTTTAAGCGCGCGGGAGTGAAGCTCCCAATTCCTGATTTCAGCCACCTGACGTTAGAGAAGAAAGAATAATGAATAAAAAATGATAATTATAATATCTAGATATTAACAGTATAAAGAATGTATATGTAGTACTATGAACAGTATTTAATATTTACTACTTAAATTAAATCCCAAAAATTCTTTGTAAATAAACCGTAGCTCCCCGGCAACGGCGCCAAAATTTGATCGCAACGGACGACGAGGGAGATTATTCCCCGTCAGTGATCAGAATTAATAATTTATAAACCGCGTGACAATTAATCTCAATTCGATTGTGATCAGTGAGCACGGGTGTCGAACCACTGGGAAGTGCAGGTTTATATTAAAAAGCCTTCTTAGAATCAATTCAAGCGGAAAGAATATTATCAATTAAATTGGTTGGTGGTAACTGCTCCGATTGGGTCGAAGCGAAAACAAAGTAATTTTAATTAAAACTTAGTAAAAATGCAGTTTAAGTTGGTGGAATGAGCGGAACTTGGGTGAGAAGTCCATTTGAATATCAATTAAACAATTTATGTTTATAAAATCCTCACTATAGTAATTATGTATGGTGGTTCTTCCAACTACAAGAAGGAAGTCCCAAAAAGATTATGAATACATGACCGGCAAGTTTATCCCCGAAAAGAATGGAGTATCGCTACCCACCTTAAATGAGGAATAAAGCATACTGGTTTGTATTCATACCAATAAAAACCATTGCATAATTATATAATTGCAATCACAGATATACAATTATATGATATTATATTCGGCAATAGTGTGCGGTAAAACCTTCACAACTATGCAATCACATAATACAAATAGAGGGATGTTTATAAAATAGAATTGTAAAATGAATCCAACTTCATCCTCACCCAAGCTTGGAGTATTAGCTACACATCACTGGAGGATAATATCCTTTATCCAGGCAAGCTTT
>JAESVK010066649.1:0-20054 GCA_017140935.1 Hamamelis virginiana
TACACACATGGTTCATCCATATTCTGAAGGAAGCCAAACGATTTGACTGCTTCATTGAATCGAATGTTCCAACTTCGAGAAGCTTGTTTTAGTCCATAAATGGACCGCTGTAGCTTGCACACCTTGTGGTCCTCACCACTGGATATAAAGCCTTTAGGCTGTTCCATATAAAGATCTTCCTCAATGTTACCATTTAGGAAGGCAGTCTTTACATCCATCTGACATATCTCATAGTCATAGTGTGCGGCTATAGCCAACAAGATCCTAATGGATTTAAGCATAGCTACTGGCGAAAAGGTTTCCTCATAGTCAACACCTTGCTTCTGATTATACCCTTTTGCCACTAGTCTAGCTTTGTAGGTCTCTACCTTTCCATCCGAGCCTATCTTCCTTTTGTAAATCCATTTACAGCCTATAGGTACTATACCCTCAGGAGGATTTACCAAAGTCCAGACTTGGTTAGAATACATCGAATCCATTTCAGATTTCATGGCCTCTTGCCATCTACTCGAGTCGATGTCCAACATCGCTCCCTCGTATGTAGTAGGATCATCTGGATGTTCCTTGTCGCCAAGAAACAACTCCTCTCTCATCTCATGAAGATACCCATATCTATCTGGAGGATGAGATATCCTACTAGATCTACGAAGTGGTGGTGTAATAGTAGGTTCTGCCTCAACAGGGGCAGGGGTGGTATCAGTGTTGATCTGTGAACTCTCGGATAATTCCTTGAGATCTATCACTTGATCTTTGCCTCCTTCTTGAATAAACTCTTTTTCCAAGAACACGGCAAACTTACTAACGAAGACTTTCTCTTCATCAGTGTGATAGAAATAGTATCCCAAAGACTCTTTTGGGTACCCCACAAATCTACATTTGTTTGATCTTGCTTCCAATTTGGTTGCATTTTGGTTCTTAACGTATGCAACAGAACCCCAAATCCTCAGATGCTTAAGGCTTGGTTTCTTCCCATACCACATCTCATATGGAGTCTTAGGGATAGATTTGGAAGGAACCCTGTTCAACAAATAAGCAGCTGTCTCTAATGTATATCCCCAAAAGGATATTGACATATCAGTGTAACTCAGCATCGATCGTACCATGTCCATTAAAGTACGATTTCTCCTTTCAGATACACCATTAAGCTGAGGTGTACCAGGAGGAGTCCACTGCGATAATATGCCAGCATCAGTCAGATGATCCAAAAACTCAGTGGTTAAGTATTCTCCTCCTCGATCCGATCGAAGAGCTTTAATACTTTTGCCAGTTTGTTTCTCCACTTCAGCTCTGTATTCTTTGAACTTTTCAAAGGATTCAGATTTGTGTTTCATAAGATACACCGTACCTAACCGTGAGTGATCATCGGTAAAGGTAATGAAGTAGGTGAAACCACCTCTGGCAACCTTGTTTAAAGGTCCACATACATCAGAATGTATTAACCCTAGTATGTCTCCTGCCCTCTCACTGTGACCAGTAAAGGGCGATTTGGTCATTTTACCCATGAGACAAGGTTCACAGGTAGGTAAGGGTACAAGTACATATGAGCCCAATTGCCCATCCTTACCTAACCTATTAATCCTTTCCTCACTAATATGACCTAATCTCAAATGCCATACATAGGTCGAGTCATTTTCATCACGAGGTCTTTTATGCCCCTTAGCATTTTGATTCTTCTCTAAACAGTTTATACTACCATCCATGTTCAAGAAATATAGACCGCTTAGATATATGCCAGAGCCTACTAATTTATTTCCAAAAGAAATAGTACAACCATTCCTACTAAAAACAAATTCATAGCCAGAACGTGTTAAGGATGAAACCGAAACAATGTTCCTGACTATGCCTGGCATAAACAAACAGTCTTCTAATTTTAGAACATGCCCTGATGGTAAAATCAGGTCACAAGTCCCAACAGCTAATGCAGCAACGTTTGCTCCATTTCCTACTCGAAGGGAAACTTGATCTCGACCTAATTGTCTGCTTCCTCTAAGTTCTCTAATATTGTTACATATGTGAGAACTAGCACCGGTATCCAATACCCAAGAGCAAGCAGAGCTAACTGACAGATAAGATCCTGAATTAGGAACTTTTCCTAATTCTTTAGACAGCTCATTGTTACAAGGTTCAGTCAAACAGTAGTCAAATTCATTTTCGGATATTTGTTTGAGTATAACCATGATATCTACAAAAATAAGTAACAGATTAATATATTTCATTAAACCATAATAACTTGGTCTTTAGTTTTATGGTGTCTCCCACTATTTTATCAAATCCCATACTCCCTCTATAGGATTCGAGAATTCAAAAATGAATTCTTAATGGGGATTGGGGTCCCATTTGAATTAGTGAACCTCACATAATAGTTTCTTGGATCACTATTCCAAAGGGGTGGATAACTCTTTATCCAATGCTTCACTAAGCAAGTTCCAATCTTCCTTTAGCCTCTAAATTACAGTAACCTCACATAATAGTTTCTTGGTTAGTGTACTTTAGTTAAATCACACCTACCATTCACATGAGTATGGTCAATTGAATGTGGCATCCCTCACATATCAGTTTCTTGGTAAGCCCTATTATCGCACCTCATGATATCCAATATGTAACAAGCTGGTTTGAACCTTCATAATGAATGTGTTCCCACATATCTGCAGCCAAACACATCCACCATAAAGATTCTCCTATCTTGTAATGGTAGGAGGCTAGGATAAAGCATTCATATGCCTCTTCCTTACAATTTAAATTTGAAATTGAGGGGTATTTAGGTCTCATCAGAATATTAACATACATCACATGCATCAATATATCACATATATATTATTAACCATTCTTTACTATTAGTACTTTAATGATACTCCCACTATCCATAAAGGAACAGGACACTATCATCAAAGACATATAATAATATGGTCAACTGGCCCCTAAAGCATACATCTAACATATATATGGGCCTAATGGAAAGAATATGGACATTTAAGTTGGGCCCAACTAGAGCCAATAGTTGAGCCCTAGGTCTCATGTGGGTTATGTGATCGCAATTTTAACCTGTAACTATTACATAAAAGAAAAGATCTTCTCAAGGTCTTCTCTTTGTCCTCCCACTGCTCCATGCATCCTCGGGTCCACCATGTACCGTCTCGATCTTTGATGTACAATTACATAAATAAAGAAAGGGTATAAAGGAATAGGGGATACATTACAAAGGAGGGAAATAGGCATGCAAGCCCATAATTAAAATTACATCACAAATAATTTAAACTACTTTAAATTACAACCCATAAAAGATTCACATCGCATGCGGCCAATCACATCCAAATTAATTGGTCTTTAAGTCCATATCTTTCCATATTATAATTTAAACAATCACATTGAAAAAATTAAAGCAGTAAAGGAACAAGTAATAAATGGCAATGGCATGTATTAAAGACATATTTTAATCTATCTTTCATCCCATGAAAATAGATGTCAATTTTAATCGCATTAAAATTAAGTAACTCCTTACTTTAGTGTTTTCTCTAAAACACCAAGAATCAGCCCCTGTTTTGCATTAAATATTTGCATTATTTAAAACACCTTTTTAAATTCAAGAACACTTCATTTCACTAGGATTTTCAGTGTTCTTTCCAATGGCAGGGGTCTCGTTAAGTGATTCCAACGTTTGATATCACTTTAAAGCGTTTTGTGACTGTTACTCCAAATCGTGACAGATTTGAGCATAAGTCACAAAATGCTTATCGCGGCTATTTAAAGTCAAAAATAAATGATGGGAACTATTCCTACATTTAGTTAAGACCTTATATTAGCGAAGTTGATAGGTGGCCTGCTGTAAAAACCATTTTAAATAAATTAAAAAGAATTTACAACTTTACAGTGACTGCTGCCCAGAAAACAGCACACTGTTTATGACTTTATAATAATTATAAAGCATATCAAAACTATATATTTTCATGTACTAACCATTAGGACAATGAAATATATCATTATGGATGATCATCAAGCATTTTAATCCAATTAAAAGGCCCAACACCATGTGTTTAATCCTCAATCCCAAATTTTGGCAATTAGGGTTTCCTAAACCCAATTTCATCTTTTGATTTATTTCTTCACAATTTTGAATTTCAAAATGTTTCAAAATAATTTTGCAATCAAATAAACATTTAATAAAACATTTGTGAAGACATACAAACCAAAAACAAGACCAAGAGAAGTGGTCATGATACACTAGGGTTCTAAACCCTAGTGTGGCCGAAAATTGCAAGGGGGGGAAGGATTAGGTTTTTGAAATTTTGACCAATTCAATTTTCAAAATATGAATAATCAAATCAAATAAAGGATAAGATAAAATTCAAATCATATCATCCAAAAGATTGAGTTTCAAATTTTAAAATTTCAAATCCCATAAAATCTTGAAAAAATCAAGAGACCTTTTGAATTTTGAAATTTTTCAAAATAGGAAACTAATCTTATCTTTTATGGAGTTTCTTAAACTACCATGTGCAGCCACATATATATTAATTAACCTTATTAATTAACTCCTAATCACATTAGGACATATCTAACTAGTATCTAATACTAACTAGGAATGATAATAACCAATAGGAAACTAACCAAATAAGCAAATCCTAGTAAAACTAGGTTTCCTATTTAGATTAGGATTTCCTAAAATTATCATCATCTTCTTCACTAATACAACCACCATGGCTGCACCTTCAAGGGTTCTAAACCCATTAATGGCCGAATTACATAAGGGTTTTAAACCCAAAATGATAAAACAAGTTAGGGTTCCAAACCTTAGATAGCCGAAAATTGCAAGGGGTTAAAAAACCCTAATGTGCAGCCCCTAGTGAAGCTGTGACCTAGCCCTTTTGAAAACACTTTTTCATGGTTTAAAAAACACTATGGCAGCCCCTTAAGAAAACGTCCATCATGTAGGGTTTATGAAACCCTAGTTGCAAATTAAAAACAAAACACAAGAGGTTAAAAAACCCCATGGCCGAATCCCTCTATGGTGATTTCTCTAAATCCCAAATTAATTAAAAACATATTTTAATGCATGCCATACAAAGCCATTTATGATTCGAATCATGGATTAAGGTAGGCTCTGATACCACTGAAAGAATACAATCAAGGAACGCAGCGGAATGTAGGTTTTAAAATTTTTCCTTGTATTCAACCATGAATCCTCTTAATCGATGAATCGAATCAACTTTAAATTAAATACATTAAAGTAAAGCTTACATTGATTTGTTCCTTTGCGATGTTCTCTTCCTTTGATGATTGTCCTCGCTCAAACCTCGAGCCCCAAAAGAATGGTGGCCTCCAATGAAAGTCCACACGAACACAAGAGTCAATTAACCTTCTTGAATTTTTCAACACTTGAAAAAAGGCAAGCATGGAGAGGGAGAGAGGGAGGGGCGGCAATAGAGAGAGAGAGCTCTTGGATGATGCAAGCTCTTTGGCTATTAGGGTTCTCTCTCTTTAAATAAGCCTCTCCTCTTCTTAGGGTGTTTGGTTACTAGTGCTAGCATGACCATTAACCCTGTTTTGGTTACTTACATTCTTGAATTAGATATCCTTTTGGCTCTTAATTAATTAACCCTTAATTAATTAAAGCCAAACACATATTAATAAGAATGCAACCCTCTCTCAAGTTTAACAACCTCACTTATGTTCTTATGTGTGTGACCCATTGGGTTCATCCCAACCTAGTAGTGGCAGGGGACATCTCAATGTCGCCCAAAATAGAAACTTTCTATTTTAAGGTTCGATTGGAACAATTCCAATTTTGCCCTCAATGAAAACCCTTATCATTAGGCCTTCACTAGTTATGAGTGACATCTAGCAATATGTCATGACGTACCCTAGGTGTGGGTGAATATACGAACGTGTAAATGAACCCTTCATGCTATAAATAATCCCTCACCAAACAATGTCTCGATTAAGTTAGTTGGGTATGGATTCATGTCAAACCCTAACTTAATCATGTGTTACTAATTCACCAGATTATAATCTCAATTAGGTATACCCTTGAAACACTTTTCTTGGTAACCTTCTGCTTTGGCCAAAGACTTCATTGAGATAGTAACTGTGAACTAACTAAGACATTCGCCCTTTCTTATTAAGGGTGGTGATCCTCTATTGCACACTCACCTATCTTCATACATAACTCACTAGAGCCAATGAGCACCGATTACATCCTTATGATTAAGGGTGTACGAGATACTATCAAACTCTAACAATTCATATATAAGATAACAAGTGGTGTCTCAAGTCTAAGGATTACAACTGTGACTATACACATGAGCAGCCTTTGACATACAAATAGAATTCCATAAGCTGTACTCATATTGGTCACGTTCAGTGTACTTGTTCTCTAACAAGCACCCACAGGTTTACTATAGTGTCTCTACACAGATGGTTCGAGACTCACCATCCTCCCATGGAGCTAGTAAAACCTGAGCTAATCTTAACGGTTTAAAATCGTCCAAATATATAAACCTATGATCAGGAACTAGTTTAGGATAGATGTACTTGAGAGTTATAAGTCTCTCTATCTCAACACTTGAGATATAACTCTCTATCATACAATCCAAGGACTTTATCATGAACAGTAATTAAACACAAGTTTACATGATAAAAATAGTCGTATCATAAATGAATAAAGATCCATACAAGATAATATAATGAAATACAAAACCCTAAACTCAAAAGAACAATTGGTTTTAGGGCACATATCTAACAAGTAATGCCCCGTCAGATCGAATCTCTCATGATCCTCGGTTTGCATGCTAAAGTAGCAACACTGAGCATCCTCTTCATTACATAGTCTCGAGTCAACAAAGGGTATAGTTAGGATTATAAATCCTTGTGGCTCACACAGTAATGAAGCAGGGATTATTCATTACTCCCACTATTGGTCTGCTCAAAGCACATACAGTATGAAATGTATGCTATGGCGTTATCTCATAGAAATGAGTATGTCACTACAAATAGGTAGAAACGCCATACGAATCAGGGTCTAGTCGCTATGGAAGCGCCTAACCTGAGAGTTTCAGTTTAGTCACTTTCAAAGTGCTTGCCTAAAATCTCATATTCGACTATAATATAGGCATCATAGAGTTATGACAGTTACTCTATGATCGACCTTTCAAGAAGGTCTCATCTTAGATCTTATCTAAGGCGACATGTCAGTATTAAATATATCTTGTTCGCTTTTTGTGTGCCAAAGATATAAATGTCTTAAATCGCTGTCTTAGCGCTTTAAGGTATTTAAGTCTCATCTTGCTCGCTATCTAAGCGCCAAGGTGAATCACCGGTGTGAGTGGGTCAATTCTTGCCTATTGACATATAATTAAGATGTGTTATCAACAATAATCTGCGTAGGAATAAAACTGATAAAATGAATACTCATATCATAAAACAATAAATATAATGTCGGTACAAAAACCAAAAGGTAAAAACTAAACGCATCATATCCTACATAGTCCCATGTTTCCAATATGAGAAAAGAACACGTTTCTAGCAATGGGCTTGGTCAAAGGATCAGCCACCATGCTTCCAAGTAAATATATGCTGTAAAGTTACCTCTCCTTGCAAAACCATGTCTCGAATGTAATGATACCGAAGCTCGATGTGTTTGGCTTTCCCATGGTACTTGGGATCTTTTACATATGCTAGTGCTGATGTACTATCAGAATAGATCAATACAGCATCCTCAGAATGAGCTGTTACACCTAAGCGTTGCAAAAATCTTCTCAGCCAAACAGCTTCTTGAACAGCTGCTGAACATGCCACATACTTTGACTCCATAGTAGATAGTGCAATACACGACTGTTTCTTACTACACCAAGAAACAGCTCCACCTCCTAGTATGAATGCTTAACCTGAAGTGGATTTGCGCTCATCTTTATCACTAGCCCAGTTAGCATCACTGTAGCCTCTCAGCCTCAGGTCTCCGCCATGATAACATAGAGCATAATCAGTGGTCCCACGGAGGTACCTAAGAATCCTTTTGATCGCTCTCCAATGAGCTGGTCCAGGATTACTCTGATAACGACTAACCATGCCAACTGCAAAACATATGTCTGGTCGTGTACATAACATGGCGTACATCAGGCCCCCAATCGCAACTGCATAAGGCACCTTGGACATTTGACTCTTTTCCTTATCATTCTTTGGACATTGGTCTAGGCTCAAAATACATCCCTTTTCCATTGGAGTGTCAATGGGTTTGGAGTTATGCATATGAAAACGTTCAAGAATTTTCTTTATGTAAGTCCCTTGAGACAAACTAAGAAATTTCTTTGAACGATCTCGTGTAATCTTAACTCCCAGCACATAATTTGCTTCACCCATGTCCTTCATATCAAATACTGAGGACAGCCACTTCTTAGTGGCGACAATGGAATCCAAGTCATTCCCAGCCAACAAGATGTCATCAACATATAATGACAAGATTATGATGCTCTTATTGGATCTTTTAAGATACACGCAATGGTCCTCTTCAATCATCTCAAAACCAAATGAGGTAATGGAATTATGAAATCTTAAATACCATTGCCTAGACGACTGCTTAAGACCATAGATGGAACGTTTCAGACGGCACACTTTGCGCTCATGTCCCTTAACTTCAAAACCCACTGGTTGAGTCATATAGATCTCTTCGTCTAGTTCTCCATTGAGAAATGCTGTCTTAACATCCATCTGATAGAGTTCTAAATCCTGTTGTGCTACAATGGCAAGGATCATGTGTATAGAGGAAAATCTCACCACTAGAGAGAATGTGTCCTCATAGTCAATACCCTCTCGTTGGGTATAGCCTTTCGCCACTAGGCGCGCCTTGTACTTGTCAATTGAACCATCTGCCTTGCGTTTGACCTTTAAAACCCATTTGTTTCCAATAGCCTTACGCCCAGGCGGAAGTTCAACTAACTCCCAGACGCCATTCTTGTCCACGGAGCTCATCTCATCCTGCATAGCAGTCATCCACTCTTTACTAGCTGATGAAGAAAGCGCTTCACTAAAAGAAGCAGGCTCATCTTCGTCCTTAGTAGCACTTAAAAGAATATTCCCCTCAATCTCATAATGACGACGAGGAATATGACCTCTATTGCTAACTCTGCGTGCTCGCGAAT
The DNA here is from genome assembly GCA_017140935.1 of Hamamelis virginiana. Lineage (NCBI taxonomy): Eukaryota > Viridiplantae > Streptophyta > Magnoliopsida > Saxifragales > Hamamelidaceae > Hamamelis > Hamamelis virginiana. Next base: position 9,132 of record JAESVK010066649.1, read on the forward strand.
CTGAGTTTAGCGTAGCACTCCTATCTGGAATACTCCCACTAAGTTGAAGGTCACTCCCACTATCTTCAGCGGTCATTGGATTAGGAACTATTTCCCCACCCTCGATTGAAGATGGTAAGAGATCTTCCTGGTCCTTTATCTTATAGAGATCCAGATCCTTTTTAGCATCGCATATGCTAGGATAATCATCCTCGATGAAATCAATATCACGAGACTCTATTTCAGTCATTCCTCCATTTGGATGTTCACCATACATCACATAGCCTTTTGAGCTTTCAGAATACCTTATAAAGATATGCTTTTTTGCTCTAGGGCCCAATTTCCCATGCTTATGGGATGTGCTATGTACAAAACCAGCAGATCCCCAAGGTCGTAAATGCTCCAAATTGGGCTTTTCACCTTTCCAAAGCTCATATGGGGTGGAGGAAACCGACTGAGAAGGCACTCGATTAAGTATGTAAGCAGCAGTCAACAATGCATCCCCCCAGAAAGATATAGGGAGGTTTGCCTGCGCCATCATTGACCTAACCATATCTAAGAGTGTCCTATTCCTTCTTTCTGCAACACCATTTTGTTGCGGAGTATCAGGAATAGTGAGTTGTCTGCGTATCCCCTTTTCCTCACACAGTTCCTTGAACTGATTAGATAAATATTCGCGTCCACGGTCAGTTCGAAAGGTTTTTAGTCTTTTCTCTTGTTGCTTCTCAACCTAAGCTACAAAACGTTTGAAAGAATCCAAAGCTTCATAGCGGTGAGCGAGCAACTGAACATAACCATATCGCGTATAGTCATCTATAAAAGTGATGAAATAAGAGGCGCCGTGACGTGCCTTTACATTCATAGGTCCGCATATATCAGAGTGAACTAACTCTAGAGGTTGAGTAGCTCTGACAGCTTTACCAAAAGGCTTTCTACATGCTTTTCCAGCTAAACATGGTTCATATATAGGTAGGTCGACCTTAGCGAGTGAGCCCAAGAGGCCTTCTCTAGCTAGCCTGGTCATCCTATCTTTTCCTATATGCCCTAGTCTAGCATGCCATGTAGATGAATTAATAGTCTTATTACTATCAGTTATATAAGCAGATGAGGATATAAAATCAAATAAATAAACTTTAAATAAATTGCCCAAAACCGAGCCTTGTCCAAATACTACATCATCCAAAATAATATCCAAACCATCCAAATTGAAATTAAAAATGTATCCAAACTATAATAAATATAAAACAGATAATATATTATGAAGAACTCCAGGCACATAGAGTACGTCATGTAGAAGTAGAGTACGCCCTGTGCGTAAGTGGAGCTGGTAAGAACCGACACCAAGTGCTTCTTCATGACTACCATTTTCCATGTACACAACATGGGTCCCTGCTGTAACTTTTCGATAATCTACAAATCCAGCTCGCTCACGAGCTACATGTCTGGTTGCTCCCGTATCTACAATCCAATCAGAAATGGATTTAGCAAGTAATACATGTGAGCAAACATGCTAACAGGATCAAGTGAAGTGGTTACCTGTTTCGGCTCAGTGCAAGTACTGGCGAAATGTCCCATCTTCTGACAGTTGTAACACTTCACTCTGGATAGATTTTTATTTCCACCTCGCTTTCCCCTTTTTCGTTTGAATTTGGAAGCATCAGTGCTATTCTTTCCCTGCCCTACATTTTTGACCTTACCTTTACGCTTAGGCCCATTTGGCCCATTTGGTCTGCGCTTCCCCCTTTGGGCAAGTAAGGCTACAGATTTGGTCGCCTCTTGGCGCTCCCTCTCTAGTTCCACATGGCGAGAAATATCAGAAAAATTCTTAATATTCTCGTTATGGGTCAAAATCTGTTTCATGTTGACCCATGTATCAGGCAGAGATCGAATGACAGCTTGCACTTGCTGCTCATCAGTAAGGACATTTCCAGCAGCTTTCAGGTCACGAATCATCCCAGACATCTTTCGAAGATGCTCGGTCACCGTGCACTTAGTATCCTTACGATACACCTCAAACTTGAGCATTAAGCTCCTCAGTCTTGTGGTGGAAGTGCCTCCAAAGTCAAACTTAAGTTGGTCCCACATATCTTTGGCAGTTAGGCAAGTCTCATACTCACCAATAAGATCATCGTGCATGCTGCTCAACATAATAAAGCGCGCACTACGATCTTTTTTATACCAATTCTAGTAGACCTCCATATCACGACGGTGTTGGGCCGTTTGCCCTTCATCAGGTTTGGACATCTTACTGGTCACAAAGTCTACACTACTACAAAAACTGTCAAAGGGGACACTTTTTTTTTGCACATTAAGGACATTTGTGGTAAGTGTCCCCAAAAGTTACTTAAGGCAACACTTTTTAGAAAGTGTCCCTATTAGATCATATTTCACAACACTTTTATTAAAGTGTCCCCATAAACCTAGTATTAGCAACACTTTAGGAAAGTGTCGCGTAAATGTCCAAAAAAAAATTACTTATTGCGACACTTTTTTTAAAAGTGTCCCTATTAGCTCATGTTATAGGGACACTTTTAATAAAAATGTCCCTATAAATGCAGAATTAGCAACACTTAAGGAAAGTGTCGCTATTTGTGAGTCATTTTTACATACTTTCCCAAATATTTTGGCTCCAACTTTTGACAGACCCGCGGATGGTTTTTGAGAAAACATTTAAATTGTTTAAACTTGTATGTGTATCATATGGTTCTTAAATCATATTGTACAAATGTTAATATGGGGGTACTATTTTGTGAAACTGACCGTTGGATGAGATGTTCCATAGATACATATTGTGCATGCAAAAAATTACATAGATCTAACGGTTGGTTTTTGAGAAAACATTTAAATTGTACGTTTAAACTTGTGTATCATATGGTTCTTATATATTCATATATGTTGTACAAATGTTAACATGGGGGTACTATTTTGAGAAACTGACTGTTGGATAAGATATATGTTCCATATAAACACATTGTTCACGCAAAAATTCACATAGATCCGACGATTGGTTTTTGAGAAAACATTTAAATTGTTAAAACTTATATGTGTATCATATGGTTCTTAAATTGTACAAATGTTAACATGGGGGGACTATTTTGTGAAACTGACCGTTGGATAATATATTCCATATAAACACATTGTGCATGCAAAAAATCACATAGATCCCACGGTTGGATTTTGAGAAACCTTTTAAATTGTGTCCGATTAGCTTGAATTTTGGTAGACTTGATTTTTATGAACGGTGAGTTTCTCAAAATACAATTTCCAGATTGAGATTTTTCAAACCACTCATAAAACTATTGGTAAGATGGCATGTGTAGTGACAACTACAAAATAGATTTTAAAAAACTGACTGTTGAATTATATATACTTATTATGAATTTCGTGCTCGCCAAGAATCATAGTGATCCAATGGTCAATTTATGTGAAATTTCAATGTGAAAATTTGTGACTTTTGTCAATCAAAATATCACCATTTTTATCTGTTTATTTTTTCAAAAAGTGACCGTTGGATCACTATGATTTTTGGCGAGCATGAAATTCAAAAAAAATATATCCAATCCAACGGTTAGTTTTTAAAAATATTTTTAAAAATATGTTCTATAATTTTTCAAATATATATTTAAAATACTATAATAACATTAAAAAATTGAATCAAACATCCTAAACGACTGCGTTTGGGTTTTTGCGCTTAAGATTTTGGGTTTGGCTCAAAATAATTGAGTTTGGCGCTAAAGGTTTTGGTCTTCCCCGTGTTCCTCTTCAGACTCTCTCTCTCAGACTCTCTCTCTCTCTCTTGCTTGGGTGGTCTAGCTACTCGTACTTCACTGCCGCACTAGGCTGCCATCAATCCGCTGCCTCTATCATTGGCTGCAATTTGGTAACCTGGTAAGTTAGGGCTCTTTTTTTTTTTTTTATCATTTTTTTGTTCTAAATTTGATTCTTGTCATTTGTGAGGATTTGAGTGTGAATCTGGGTTGTGTTTGAGGTTTTTGGCTTAAATGACTGAGTTGTTGGGTAACATATACTCTGCCCCTCATTGCCACTCTCTCCCCAGTGCTCATACCTCTCTCCCCTCATTTTCAATCTCTCTACAGCGCTCGTACCTTCGATATGTCTGAATGAAACCTACACCTTTCTCTCTCTTTCACCTCATCTTGCGACTTGCGCTCATACCTATCTCCCCTTTCCTGTTGCTTGCTTAGACGCTCTTTTTCTCTTGCTTAGGCGGTCATAACCCCACACGAAAGCTTGCTTGGCTGCGATTTGGAAACTCGGTAAGTTAGGGTTTGTTTTGTTTCTTTTTTTTTTTCCCCTTCTAATTTGATTCTTGTCTCTTGAATCATTTGATTTGTGGCTTTTTGTTTTGTGCTTGGATTTTGGTTCTTATTTTTCCTTTTGCTGGTTTGCTTTCTGAGTTTCTAGTTTGTTTTGGATTTTTATTTTCTTTCTTTTTATTTTTATTTTTTATATTTTAAACATTGGTGGGGTTGTAGCTGGATTTTGTGCACAACGTCCAGTTCAATCTCCCCCCACTGTTTTAGTAGATTAATTATTGAGTTTCGCAATAGAGTAAAAAGGAACACGGGGTGGGGGGCAGATGAACCAAAAACTTCATATTTGCTCTGAAAATTTTTGAAGGGAAACTGGTAACCTATCATCTTATTTCTCATATTTGATTTGTGATCTTAATTTGTCTGTATATGGTTGGCGTCTCTTTTGACAGGGACTAGAAATTTCCATTGTCACCATTTTTAACTTGAAAACAATTGGGTTGAGATGTATTATCTAATCAGAAAGGTAAAGTCATGACGCTGCTTCCTATGGCTAATATTTCTTTGGAATTGCTTTTGCACCTTTTGTATGTAAAACAGGGTATGCAGATTAGTAATGGCTACCGTATCGATTATGATGTTTTCATCTCTACAATGTACAAACAATTGCAAATTAAGATGAAAAAAAAAAAAGGACCAATCTTGTGTTATTTATGATATGGTTCTTGTTTCTCATTCAATCATAATTTTTGCGCTTCAGGACGTAGTCATAGACCGTTAGTTTTTTAAAATATATTTTAAAATATGTTCTATTAAGCTATATTAGATATGAACTATTCTAGAGTGCACCATACCTGTTTCCTGTTTACATTGGTCTCTTGATGTGCTAGGTGCTATGCTCTTGTCTTACCTGATTGTTTAACAAAAATACAATATAATAATTATTACTCTGGATTGTTGGGTTACTGGCATTTGTTGTAAACCCTGCTTTTGACGTTTTGTTTCAATTTGAGTCATTTTGAAATTTTTTTAGTTAAAGAATGCAACCAAATTAACCATTTATTTGGTTGACCTTAATTAATTTTAAAAGTATGCTTTAATTTTTTTTTGAGTCTAGGTTTGATGCTGAATGAACCTTGCAAAAACTAATATTATTTGGGCGGCAATCTTATTTCAACTAGTTCACTGGCGGTTCCTCATCTCGCTAGAAGTTCATATTCAGTTCTATATTATTTGCAAAAAATATACATTTTGGGATTTTTATTTAATTATCTTGACAATTGTTCTGAAGTGGCTTGGAGAACAACTAATGGTTCATTTGGCTAATTGGCTCTGAGTTTGACATTTTGCTTGTTCACTGATTAGATTTTAGATCAAGTGTTATTTTTCACATTACTGTGGCAGTAAACAAATTAGAGTTGTTTTTTTTTGGCTTCTTTTACTTAGGCTTCTATGGATGGTTGTGATTTAATTTATTCAAAGGTTAAGATTCATTGTTTTTAAGGTTTTTAGTTTATAAAAGGATTGTAATTCATATATTTTCATTGAGAATGCACAGCTTTGAAGCTCTTGTTAGAGGGTGTGATTGCCTTCTCCACTAGGTGTGATTGCCTAGATTTGTCTTAACATTCATCTATTCTTTAAAATCTTTTTTAGAATAAAACTAATGTGCAATCAGACTTGAATTTTTTTTTGAAATCCTTATGAATCTCAGGAGGATCACCAACCACCAATAATCACAACAGCATCAAGATATATAATAAGCCTTACTATGACACTCTGAGCACATTAACATTGAGGGTATAATTTCCCTGGCTACTATCGCACTCCTTGATAATTAATTTTTCAAATACTAATGTTCTTTAGATATTTGTTAATCATTGATAACTTTATGTAGTTTCTTGCAAACTGAGCTCTTCTTGATATAGGAGTGCAAAAAAGGTTGGGACAGCTATTTAGTGTTGGTACACAAATTGGTTTTTGTCATTCAGCTCTATATGAAGCCATATTTGCTGTTAAATTTCAATATAGTTGACTTAGATATTATTTTTATATTAACGTTGATGTAGGTCTGACGGAGAGCTGTGCGGGGACATTTGTCTCACTACCAAATGAAGTGGGCATGCTTGGTACAGTGGGCCCTTCGGTACCAAATGTGGTTGTATGCTTAGAATCTGTTCCTAAAATGGGATATGATGCTCTTTCAAGCACACCACGTGGAGAAATATGTATAAGGGGAAAGACCTTGTTTTCAGGGTACTATAAACGAGAAGACCTCACCATAGAGGTCATGATTGATGGGTGGTTCCACACAGGTTTGCCCAAATCAGTGCTCTTTTTCTTGAATAACATTTAGGTCTGCTGTATCATAAATTTGTTTCTTTATTAACCTTCCTCATCACGATTTTTGAATCACATTTTTTTGGTGAGTGGCAACCAAATGGAAGCATGAAAATTGTTGATCGGAAGAAGAATATTTCCAAGCTTTCACAAGGAGAATATGTTGCAGTTGAAAATTTGGAGAACATTTATGGTCTTTGTTATGATATTAACTCGGTAAGCCTCTCTACTGTATATAGATTTGGATTATGCTTTATTGTTTCTGATATTGACTCCATATGTCTCTTGACTAGTTGACTATCCCGATGAATATGGCTTTTAAGTTCCAGCTAACCTGATCATATATATCTGAAACATGACCACTCTGCCTCTCTCATCCAAACATCAATCCAGTGCAAATCTGACTCAAATTCCATTGTATGTATATGGTTTTTGGATGTGAGCGAACCAAGAACACTGACTCTACATAAAAAGTTAATGTCTTTGTTTCTGATATTAATCTCTATAATTCATGAACCTACCTTTGATGAAGGTAAGCTCACACATAACAAATTTATAAGTAAATGACGTGAACTTTTATATAGAGGCAGTGTATTCTAACTCTAGTTCTACTTTAATATGACCAAAACAGCACATACTCGTGTCCATGCATGTAGACTTATGAGGTACAAGTACAATAAAACTTCCAAGTAAGACAGATACAGATTTAACTTAAATCACTTTTTTTTCTAGTGGAGACTGTCCTGAGGGTGACATTTTTTTCACTGTACAACTTGGAGTGAGTTCATTGATCAGTCATTTTGTAACATGGAATGTACTATCAATTTAGGTCGTTGGCCAAGTCCTTTATTTCAGTTTTTGTTTCCACCTGAGAAACTCGTCCTGTTGTATTTCAGATATGGGTTTATGGGAACAGCTTTGAATCCTTCCTAGTTGCCATTGTTAACCTCAACAAGCAAGCACTGGAACATTGGGCTGAAGAAAATGGTGTAAGTGGGGATTTTGATTCCCTTTGTGAAAATCCCAAGGCCAAAGAATTCATTATTGGAGAGCTCGCGGAGATTGGAAAAGCAAAAAAGGTTTATGCTCCCTTTCCATGAGTACTTTTTTACTTCATTGTCAATTTGGTCATGAAAATTTTTTAACCTATACTCATCAAGAATTCTGACTGCTACTGATTAGAAGTAAAGAAACAAACAATTTTTCACCTTTAAAAACTACTTGTAGCCTTTTGTGATCATAACTTTTTTTTTTTTCTGCAGTTGAAAAGCTTCGAGTTTATCAAAGCTGTTCACCTTGACCCTGTGCCGTTTGATATGGATCGTGACCTTCTCACTCCAACATATAAGAAGAAGAGGCCCCAATTGCTCAACATATAAAAATTTGAAGAGCAAAAGAAAGTTATACGTGAACTAGAAGATTGCCTGGCAGAAGCAGAACTTAAAATTATTGAAGGGGAAAAGCTACGAAAAAGTTAAACACAACAAAATTTTGCCTTACTAAATTGTCTTTTGATGCAGGAATTGAAAGGGAACATTTGCGTATTCTGCAGAGTGCGACCCCTGTTGCCTGATGATGGTTCTGGCACAGAAGCAAAGCCTTTCTCTTATCCCACATCAACAGAAGCTCGTGGACGGGGCATCGATTTAATGCAAAATGGTATTAATATGAATATATCCATTAAGAAGTTTATTTGTTATATGCTCTATAGTTCTTTGTTGTGCTTTATCTAGAATAGGTCTCGAAAATTAGGAACTCAAGCCTTGTTTCTTTTGTCATTAGGGCAAAAACACTCTTTCACATTTGACAAAGTATTTATGCCTGATGCATCACAAGAGGATGTTTTTGTAGAAATCTCACAACTTGTACAAAGTGCTCTCGATGGTTACAAGGTCATCTATCTGGCTTCTACTCTTCTTCATTGTCTTTAACTCAAATCATATAAATGTGCTTGTGTCAAGTAGCTACTACATAACATATTCAAATCATAGAGTAATTTTTTTTTAAAACATTTATAGGTGTCAATGTTAGAAATATACAATGAAACAATTCGAGATTTGTTATCAACAAATTGAGCATGTTCAGATATATCACGAACAGAAAATGGCATTGCTAGAAAGTAGTATGCAATCAAACATGATGGAAATGGCAACACACATGTCTCTGAGTTTACCATTGTGGATGTCCGCAGCTCCAAAGAGGTTTCCTTTCTCTTAGATCAGGCTTCACAAATCAGGTAACTAGTTTATATTATGCTCCTTTTAAGCTTTTTTGCTTTAGACTTGTTAGGAAGCTATAAGTCTGAAATCTCTTGGATAAGACAAATCAAAAGTTTAAGCAAATAAATAATGAATCTACTGGTTATGACAGGTTAACTCAATTCAGTATATTCATGTAACAAGCGAATAGATTATATGCTAGACATAATATATCAATGAACTTTGATTTCAAAAGCCTTTTATTTTTTATGCTAGAGGTTTTATTTTATACTTAAGATAGCTTGTGATTGTTGGCTGTTGATGATAACATGGCACATGAGGCGCCATTTAAATGAGATGTTGTGATAATATGATTATAGAAGTGCTATAAACTGTTCTTTTAATAGGTGAATATATAGAAATGTTCTAAAAACAGACAAGATGCTGCCGAATTTTTATGTCAAAAAAAAAAAATTTCTTAGTACAAGTTAATTTAATTTAATTTTTATTATTAATAGAGGTGCATGTGGAAACATGTAATGAAGTTTTAATGGACATATGATTTGGTTGTAGTTTGTATTGTTAATTTTACCATGCATCTGTAATGTACCTACACCTTTCTTATGGTAGATTAATTTTTCATGAAATGTAACTTTATATATCAATTGCAATATGAACTCATAAGTGCAACTCTATGTTTTAATGCAGGGGCTAGAGGATTGCAATATATATGGATGAACATTTTGTTGATTACATGAAGATTGAACGCAGTTCAATGATTTGTAAACTACTTTCATTATGCAAAAATTGTTACACTTTTGGTTCTTAATTAGAAGATTCAACATTAATTAACAAAGTGTTGATTTGGTGATACTAATTTCTATATATATTTTGCAAATGCATGTGGGTTCTTTTTTTAATGAGTATTCCATTCTCATATATTAGTGTGGATATTTTAATATTGTGTGCGCAAAAATGGATGCATGTTAGAACAACCATTGGTGAATATATATGATTTAACAGCATATATTTGTGGACACCCCATTTTTACCAATTATTTCTATCATATACTTATACAAATGATCAACTCGAAGAGTGGATCATTTGGTGAGGGATTGGCCTTGTAAAGACCAAATTGCCCAAATTGCCATTTTATGAGGAAAAGGACAATTCATTATTTCATGTGTACATTTGGATTGGAATCAACCCATTTGTATTGCATTTGATTTTTGAGGTGTTTTAGAACATCCCTGTAAATTTTCATAGCATTCTGATGAGAGCTAGATAGGTAATTAGGGTTTTTGCGACTTGAAGGGCATTTTCGTCCTTTTTCTCGTATAATTTCCGAATGACCTCCGAATTCGAAACGGATTGTCTCATGAGGTTTATATGGATGTGGGGAGTGTATTTGAAGTGTCAATTGAGCTTTTGAATGGTTGGAATAGATTCGCCCAAAATCGATCCCACGGGTAAGAATGAACTGAATTAGGGTTTTGTTCAAATCGACCGTGAATTGGTCATTTTCACCAAAATGAAAGATTTTCAAAACATGTTTTCAAGTACCAATTTCATATTAAAACCATGTTTTTATAAGTGGTTCAAGCCTAATTGATCAATTTTACAAAACAAAGAATGGTCATATGACCAATTTTGGCACAACCGGGTCAATTGGCTATCTTTTTGCTAAAACCCATGACCATGGTCAATTGATTTTAACCCAAAAACATTCTAAAAATGTGGAGGATCAAAACACGGTCGTTTTGAGCCCTGAACCATCGAATTTGGATCAGATTTGACAAAAATATGACCAAAATATGCAAACCTTAGAATTTGGGGAACAAATTTGGGAAATCACTACGGTGACCGTCCTAGCTAGGACGGCCAACCGTCCAGCCCAGGACGGCCAGCTGTCCAGCCCAGGACGGCCAGCCGTCCAGGCTAGGATGGTCACCAGCATGGTCGAGCCAATTTTGCCATTTTGGAAAATTTCACCTATTTTGGCCGATTTGACTTGATTTTTTGGGATAAATTCGAACTTAGTTCAGCTTGCAAACCCTAGGAGGAATTGTTCTAAGCCCTAGGATCGTTTTTAGAAGATTAAATCCTAACCATTCAAGTTTTTTGAACCCTAG
>JAESVK010066653.1:0-16182 GCA_017140935.1 Hamamelis virginiana
AGGCAAATATCTCTTGAGGAAAAATGGCGTCTTTCCAATTATGCATTTTGCACCTTTTCAATAGAGATGGAGCCAAATATTTAGACTTCAGCGGATAACACGGTGTCGTTTGGGTTTAATATTGAGCACGGCTTAACAAACCGTGACAAGAAGAGTCTTCAATTTTCTAAAAATGTGGACAGTCACAAAAGCTGTCTTTAATGGGTACATATGACCACGGTTTTCAAAGCCGTTTTCAAATGTCTGTCTTCTAAAGCCTTTTTTGTTGTAGTGGTAATCGAACTACGTAGACTTTGATTCTTATAAAGCAATTGGTAAGGTACGTAGGCAGTCAATAGGGCGCAAGTTTAATCTTAGGTTGACTCTTGTCTCCTAAGATCCACTGCTACAAAAAATCCCTACGAAAACGGTTTTAAACCGTTTTCAAAACCTTTTGAACACGGTTCTGGAACCGTCCTTAAGGTATGTGTTTTCATAAGGTAGTACCCCTTCGAACACGGTTTTGGACCGTTTTCATTTCTATGCATACGAACACGGTTTAAAACTGCTTTCAAATATGCCACATATAAAAATGGTTAGAAATAAACCGGCCCAGCTGATCGGACTGGTGAACCGAACTCCTAACCGGTCTGGGTTGATTATTGGACCGAATAAGGAAGTTAACCGCCTTCAACCGGTGTGAACCGGTTGGTCTGACCGGTTGAACTAGTCAATTAATAATTCAATTTTTTTTTTAATGAAAGTTGCATTCCTTGAGGTTTGAACTCCTAACCTCTTTAAAAGAAAGAGGATAAGAGGCTTTACCACTAGGCTATGCTTTACTTATTGTTATTATAATGCAGTATATAAAATATAACCTTATTACATTCATATACTTGTAAAAATCTCAAATATATTTAAAATAATATATATTTTATAATTAAGTGATCCGACTGTTGACCCGATGGTTGAACCAGTGACCCGACCACCCGGTCTTTTGTCCGGATCGATGTTCGGTCAGGTTTTGATAACTCTACTCTCAGTTTATAGTAACAATATAGGATGCGTAAGGCCATAATTATCATACTCGGCCAAAATTATCAGACCCAACTAGCGCGGCAAAGGGTGTGGGTCACCAGTTGAATCATTTGGTTAATGATTGGACATTAAATTTTATAAATGTATTATATATATATATAAACTAAGATACTTTAACTTTAATTTTCTTTTAAATACTTAACACCAACCAAAAATGTAATAGCATAATTAATTATTTTAACACATGGGTCAGTGTTCAAACAATAAGAATAGCATTCACATTTTATATAAAATAATATTTTATAGTTTATGTGAGAAAACAGAAAGACCGTTTTCTTTGGTTTCTTTCTAAAACGGTTTCCAAAACCGTCTTAATAATATGCCCATCAAAGACGGTCACAAAATAACCGTTGTTAAATATTATTAAGCTAAAACGGTTTTGAAAACCGTTTTCTTTGATCTCTTTCTAAAACGGTTTCCAAAACCGTTTTCTAATTACTGTCTTCTTTGCATCTTTTTGTAGTAGTGATCATTAGGTTTCTTTGATTCTTTTATTATTATTATCTATTATCTAGTATTATCTACACTACTTTCTTGATTGATTAGATATGATAGGTTGTTTTTATAAGATTTTGATAAAACCCAAACTTAATTAGGAGACCTTTAATTAGGGCGAGGTGGGTGCCTACAAGGAGTTCCTTGGAACCTTCTCACTTCGTAACCTAGCCCCCGAATCCAACTTTGATTCAAAAGACTTGCTTTTCCTTAAAAATGGGGTCAATGTTTTATTGAAAATAAAACTCTTTTTGTGGTTTCCTTGTTCCCTAAAAATAAGGTGGCGACTCCCAGTTTTTTACAAACTCTTACCCTTTTTCAAAAACTCAATCTTGAGTGGATAATAGAGAAGGATAAACGTGGATAATAGAGAAGGATAATAGAGAAGGATAAATTGAGACGGATAAAGATCATCCACAAATCCACTCAAACCTCAAAGTGAACGAAGGGCCTCTCGATCCCTCGGGATTAGGTTGTCTGGTTCACAAGTGGTTGGCCCGAAATATTTAAAAAACAATTTTTAAAACCAATTTTTTCCCACCAAGTGTCATTTGTTAGAAGACCCATATTCATGACAAATATAATAAACCCATCACCAACCGCTGAAGCACATTCAGTGGCTAGCACTTCACACTTAGTTGGTTTAGGGGTTTAGGGTTTAGGGTTTTAGGGTTAAAAATTGGTTTTAAAAAAAAATTGATTTTTAAAAATTTTGTTCCAGCCACTAATTATAATTTGCGGTTGGTTCATTATTAGTGTGAAGTGTCAACCATTAATAAGAAGCTGTGGTTGGATCACTACCCACACCGACGCGCCTCGCTGATAGTGCACAGATCGAGGGCTGTCGACTGTTGCTCTACGTACGCTAAACACCCACTATCTGATGATTCACGACTGGGGATTGATGCTAGCGCTTTTTGAGCGAGTCGCTCACCTTAACCAGCCTATATATATATATATATATATATATATATATATATATATATATATAGGAATGCTATTATCAGGTGCACTTGATGCATCTTGCATCAGGTCACCTGTTATAGGAGGAATTGTTAAGCATATTTTAAAAAAGTGACCATTGGATTAGATATTCATCTGATGAATGTTATGCCTGCCAAAAATCACAGTAATCCGACGGTTGGTTTCTAAAAAATTTCACTGTGAAAATACTGAAACTTTTTTTATCTTAAAAATGTCACCATTTTTTTACAATCAGCTATTCCAGAAACCGACCGTCGGATCACACTGATTTTTGGCAGGCATGACACTCATAAGAGGAATATCTAATCCAACGGTCACCTTTTTAAAATATGCTCTACAACTCCACCTATAGCAGATCACCTGATGCATCTCGTATCAGGTGCGCCTGATAATAACATTTCTATATATATATATATATATATATATATATATATATATATTGTTGGATGGCCGGTTAGTTGTTCCTACATGCACGTTGCGTATTCGGACAATGCTTCCCCTTCAATTGTTAATTATTGAAGTAACTAGTGGATGAGGTGAAAAAACAAAAGAAAGAAAGCAGGGTCAGTTTAATTTTATGTAGTTGTTGAAAAATACAAAAAGTGCCACCATGAAGAAGAAATAGGTGGGTGAAGTAGATTTTTTTTTTTATAAAGTTTGTGTGATGCAGCATAGATGGAGGTGTATATTTGAGAGAATACTACATGTGTTGCCAGAGAGACTTCATGTGCTATTTGGATTTTTGAACACTAGAAGAAGCTTCCTCAATTGTTATGTTAATTATTAGATTAACTAGTAGGGAACAAAACAAAAATAAGAAAACAGGGTCAGATTAACTTTAATTACTATATAGCTAGTGACAATAAAAAAAATCACACTAGAAATTAACATCAAAGAAATATTGCGTATGATGAAGAAACTCATGTAGTCAAAACGCCCTAGCTCCCAAATATATTGTCACTGTTACAAAGTGAAGAGAGACTTTCGTCATTTAAACTTTCTTCTTCTTTGGGGAAAGAAGATGGCTGCGGGGCCTGTAATATCCTCTGTTGTGAAACTGATCGGTGATTTGCTCATAAGAAGCAAATTTCTTAGCCGGGGTAAGCGGGAAAGCGAAGCTGATGCAAACCGAGCTGAAGTTGATGCAGAGCTTCTTAGAAGATGCAGATAAGAGGCAAGATCTTGATAAAAGAGTTCACGCTTTGGTTTCAGAAATCAGAGAAGCTGCTTATGATGCCGAGGTTGTCATTGAAACTTTCGCCCTCAAAATTGAATCCGGAAGAAGAGGAGGAATAGAAAACTCATTCAAAAGGTGTGCTTGTATCTTTGAACCTCACAACCTTGGATCCAAGATTGAGGAAATTACAACCAGGATTTCTAACCTCACAAGAAGCTTGCAAACTTATGGCATACAACCAATCACAATCCATGAGGGTGAAGCATCGAGCTCTGTGCAAGGGATTCAAAGTCGACAGAGGAGGCAATCCTACGGCCATGTTATTGAAGAGTATACAGTTGGGTTGGAAAGAGACGTAGAGATTTTGGTGGCACAACTGGTGAATGAGGAGGAAAACTATGGATCCGGAGTTGTTTCTATTTGTGGCATGGGTGGCCTGGGCAAGACCACTCTCGCTAAAAAGGTTTTCTATCACAGTGATATTAGGCGTCATTTTGATGGCTTCGCGTGGGCTTATATATCACAACAATGCCAAAGAAGAGATGTTTGGGAAGGAATTCTATTTAAACTTGACTCTACATCTGATGCAGATAGAGAGAGAATTAAAAGATTGAGAGATGAAAAAGTAGCGGAGAAGCTTTGTCAAGTCCTACAAGAGAAAAAATGTTTAGTGATCCTTGATGACATTTGGACAGCTGAAGCTTGGCATGGTTTATATCCTGCATTCCCAGTTGGAAAGGCGGGCAGCAAAGTGTTGCTCACAACTCGCAATAAAGAGGTAGCTCCGAGTAGCTTTCTCCATGAACTGCTCTGTCTAAAGGAAGAAGAGAGTCTGGAGTTATTACTGAAGAAGGCCTTCCCAGTTGGAAAACATGATGATCCAGGTAGTCTACTTAATTAAAACCCAATTAGCACATTTATTTTTCAAGACAAGCACAAGCGAGGAACAATTACTAATTAAGCTTACGCCTTACACTAGACTTGAGCCAAACTCAAACTCAGGCTTATATTAACAAAATTAAATGAGCGCAAACACCTCAACATTTGGATCTGCTGTTTGTTTTCCATAGTAACAAACTTGCTAGCAAAATAAGTATATCCCATTCATTAAGTTAACATGGCATTTTAAGAATTAAGCATCACACTAAACAAAAAGAATTTAAGAATTTTGGGTCTAGAAATAAAAATAGTACAATATTAGTTGTAATGGTACTGTGTTTTTCTATATTTTTTGGTAACAGGTTTTTTAACTACCTAAACATAATTGATTGGTAATAAAATATGAATATATCAATGAGTATATGGATAAATACTTGTCGAAATCATTACTTTTTTACCTAATAATCAGCGTATTTAAACAAAAAAAAAAAAATTAAAAAATGATTATTATAGGGAAAATGACAAAGAGTAGACTTTAAATAAATATAGCTATATATCATAACTTATGACCGTTAGGAATAATTCTAAATCTTTTTTTGGAAAATAATAGTTTGGTGAGTCCCTGACGTTTAGAGAATTCAATTGTTCAAAATTTAAAGTTTTTTTTTTCCTGGTCCACAACTATAAATTCTCAAATTTCTTTGAGATGAAAGCATAAATATTAAATAAATATGATTGGATAATTAAGCAATTTTAATTTAGATCTTGCAACTCTCCGGAAACACAATAAACTTCATTATAGTTATTTTCTACTAAAAGTACTCTATATTTTTCCATTTGCAAACTAATAGTTTTGTTATATTAATTTTGTTCACTTTATAGTTGTTTATCTAATTCAGTTTTTTGGAGATGGACTAGTAATTCATTTGCCTTTCTTTTGATTGTAGACTTTAAAAATAACAAATTAAGACTTGGAAAAGTTAGGGAGGAAAATGGTTGAAAGGTGCAAAGGTTTACCATTGGCTGTCATTGTGCTTGGGGCTATTTTGGCAACAAAACACACATTGAATGAATGGAAAATGGTGCATGAAAATATTAGTTCCAACTTAAGAAGAGCCAAAGGCCAAGAACAACAAGAATCGGGATTATTTGAGGTTTTGGCTTTAAGCTACCATGAATTGCCATACCACTTGAAAGCATGCTTTCTTCATTTGAGCAACGCAGTATGAAGTTGTAGGAGAAGAAACAATATTAGAGGACATTGCACAACATTACTTAGGTGAGTCGATGTATAGATGCATGGTGCAAGTAGGAGTAGTGGGGTCAACTGGAAGAATCAAGACTTGCCGTCTACACGATCTTATGCGAGACCTATGCTTATTAAAAGCAAGTCGGGAAAATTTTCTTGAGATTATTCATCTTCAAGATGGAAATAAGCAAGTAGATTCTTTTTCTTCAACTCATCAAGTACATAGACTTGCTGTTTATTTGGGTGAAGAAGATTTGCAATATTTCCTAAACAACAAAGAACCCTTAACCTCCAGTCTCTTTCATTCTTTAGCACTCATGAGTATGGTACAATAATTTGGCGAAAAGTGGAATCCAGGTTCAGTGACTTTAAATTGCTTAAAATATTAGATTTGGAACAATGTCGCATAAGAAAAAAGTTAACAATTGCAATAGGAAACTTAATACACTTGAGGTACTTGAGTTTATGTTTTTGTCGTTCAGGAAAATTGCCATCATCTATCGGCAATTTGAGGTGCTTATAGACCCTAATTTTAAGGAGCGATCACTACACAAAAGCGATGTGGAGAATAAGGGTGCAGATACCAAATGTGATATGGAGGATGGAGCAGTTGAGACATCTATATCTCCAAATACAGATGAAAAAGTATTGGGGTAAACTGCGAGTGGATAATTTTAGGGACCTACAGACATTAAAAGGCTTTGATTCAAGAATATTTGATATTAAGGGGCTGGCCAAATTGACCAGGCTTAAAAAATTACAAATACGGGTGAAGAGCCTTAAAGAATTGGTGGAAGTTCAAAGATCATCACGTGACACCTTCAACTGCATTGTTTCCTTAAACATTCATTGGGACAACTCTAATATTATTGCTGAGGAAACTGATTTACAGGGGCTACTTTCTGGTTGTCCTAACCTTTGTAAACTGCATTTAAGAGGGTTGAAAGAGAAGCTACCAGAATTCCACCGATTTGAATATCCTCCAAACCTCACTAAGCTAACCTTAAGTCGTTCTAAACTTGAGGAAGACCCTATGGTGACACTGGAGAAGCTGCCAAACTTGACCATCCTCAAATTACATTTCAAGTCATTCATTGGAAACAAAATGGTTTGTTCTTCGAAAGGCTTTCCGAGACTCAAATCTTTAACAGTTGTCGAATTACTCGACTTGGAGGAATGGTTTGTGGGTGAAGAAGCCATGCCCTGTCTCTGTCAATTAACAATTAAAGATTGTTGGAAGTTGAAGATGGTTCCGGATGGACTGAGGTTCATCACTACCCTTCGTGAATTGAAGATTCGAGGCATGTCAGAAGAATTCAAGAATAGGCTTCGAGGAGGAGAGGATTCTTTCAAAGTCCAACATGTACCTTCCATCATATTCCAAGATTATTCATCCTCCAAACAATACAAATATTTCTTCTAATTGAATGTAATTCGGTGAATCTCTCTCTCTCTCTTCCTTGAATTATTGCTGTTTATTTACTTTGTTTGAAAGTAGTGGATAGTAATTTGTTGCTTCTAAACTCATTTCCTATTCTACTTTTGGGTTGATCCAGTAAATTAAATAATATTTCTCTAGTAAAACCATCACCATTTGCTTAGTTCAATTCCCTGTTTTCCTAGTTATATTCTTATTTTATTCGGACTTTCAATTCTTCTGTCAATACGATGAAGCCAGAAACCATGCCAAACCCTTTACAGTTCCTTAACCTAAATCAATGTTGAGCTTTCTTGCTATTCCTCACAATCAATTGAAAGGGGGCTCCTTGTAAAGCTCAGGATTTTAGGGCTGAGTCCTCCTATGTGAGGTCCTGCAGTCTATGTAATTTATAGTATGCAATGATATATTGCCATTTCACCATTAATTACATTATACTGGACAAAAATTTATTCCTGTAGGAAAAGCAACAGGTATATACTGATTAAGTACAATAAATTTTCATATTAAGTTAATTTTTTTCAATTATTAAATGCATAAATAAACCATGTATTGTATATGAAATTATCCTAAGAATTTTGAGGTTTCTATTCTCTCGCTTTTTTTCTTTTTTCTTTTTTGTTCAATTTTTTAATCATACTGTTTAAGCATTGCATTCAGCAGTTCCACAATATGTATATTTCAATTTACATGAGTTATACTTGCTTAAGGACACACATAATTAATGATCATCTGCGTTTTAAGTGTTTCCTATGCTAGTGTTTAAACTTGATGGCTTATTGGACAGAGTAAACTCGGTCATGTCTTAATCAGAGTTTGAAGCCTAGATGCTAAAAAAAAATATTAACTAAATTACTCAAAATACATATGCAATTTGATGATGGATCTATCATCAATGCCATCACTAATCTACAAATTATTGTTCAATATAATGTGAATAATCATTATTTTGAATTGTTTTGAGCGTTTGTGGATCACAATATGTTTTTCTTTTCGTTTCTCCTTCTAAATAAAGGGACAAAAGATAGCATGCATATTGTAATCTGCCACATTACTGTTGATGTAGAACTATAATTAGGTCAAGTACCTCAATTTATTTGATAGAAATTCATACTTTTGGCTCTGCTATGTGTCCAATTGGTATTATTCTCTTTGTAGGGTCGTGTGTATGTGTGCGTATTTAACAATGACATCTCCCAAGCCACAGCCTCATGCTGTTTGATTAATTTCATCTTTTTGGTAATTTATCCTCTGTGTACACACAGCTTGTGTAGTATATATGTTTTGGTTGTGTTATAAACAATGGCCTGTTGCCTAATTAAATGGTATAGATGATTAGGTTTAAATGCAAAAGGCCATTGAGAAATTTTTGGTTTTTTGCATCTTGCTGCCATTTTGAGCAGCCCAAAATGTTATCATGATATCACAGATATCACAGCTCACTTCCACTTTGTTGTGATTAGATTTGAACAAATTAAGCACAATATTAGTGCCAAAAAATATCAGATCAAAGCCACACATGACATCTAGAATAGAAACTCAGCTGAGAATGAATCACAAACATTATAGGCTCATTGCAGCCTCTGACACCAAGCTTTTCCAGAGCCGGATGAGAAAAGAGAAATAAAACTTATTACATGTTTCATTTTTAGTTTTTTTTATGTTCATCTCCATTACTCGTGATTCTTTTACAAAATAGTAGCCTCCATTTGGTCTACATTTCAAGAACTGTACAAATAAAATAAAAGATAGAAATGACAACAACATGGAAAATGAAATTTTGGCAAATGTTTCAAAAATGCACAATAGCTGAAAGCATTCATTCACATGGTATTACAATACATTCTGATGGTAGGTATGATACTTTAGAAATAGGAATTTTTAACATCTGGAGTCTATATAGAATCAAGTCATAATGATGTGATAGATGAAAAACCCCGGTTTGTTCACAATTATTTTGCATACCATCAGTACTCTTGGTCTTACCTTTTCTAGATTGGAGACAGTTACATTGTAACATGCTGAATGAATCTGATACATCGTTGTTTTACCTATATATAATATGCAAATATGCACAACTAAATAAGTTTTTCAACATTCTTACACTATTGATTTTAGATTGTTATGCTTTTGGCTTTTGTGTAGGGGACTTGTAGGGAGACATGTAATTAGAGAGTATTGGTTAATTAAGATGTCTGGTAGCTTTTTTATGAAGGAATGCTAATGCGTGGGGTGGGGCTAATTGAGTGATATGAGTGATAAAAAGTGAACAAATTTTGATATTCCCCTGGACACTATATTATGGAAACTATTACATATTTTGATAAGAAGTGTTTCGAGGTTGCTGTCACACAGAACTAAGCTGCTGAGGTGGATATTCCCCTGAACACCAGAAGCCTTTTCTGTCCAGTAAGAAAAAGAAAAACAAATTCCATAATCTCATACAAGTCTCTTGTAAACCCTCTAAGTTCCCCTATTCTTGTCCCCTTCACATGGAGACATAAAAAGGAAAGCTAAACTTTACAAATTCCAAACCCCCCCACCCCCGGTCAACATGAGAGAGAGAGAGAGAGAGAGAGAGAGATCAGGAACAATCTCCAGGAAGTTATCTTTAAAGAAAAAAAAAAAAAAAACTCCTGGAGTCGTAACTCCTGGATTGTGAATTCTTGTACAAATGCATCTTTTGTTTGCCTTATTCCCGAAAAGGAAAGGTCCTTGAAAGTAAAACTGTACTTTAGGCCAAATAGTTTAGTAACTTATATAAAGTTGTGGCTAAAGTTTTGTCCAAGAGATTGAAAGTTTAGTAACTTATAATCCTTGGTGAACAGAGTAAAATCAGTGTACTGAAGAGAGGTTGAAGCCAAGATGCTTAAATATTTTCATTAAATTACTTGAAGTCCTAAATCATGTGCAATTTGACAATGGTTCTATACCTACACTATGATATTTGACAAATTATTGTTGAATGGAAGGACATAAGATATCATATTGTGGATATATGGTAATATATATATATATGTCATAGATCATTCAGTCAATGTGTTTCATGATGATAATCTCCCAAGCTACAGCCTCCTGCAGTTTGATTGATTGTATATTTTTTATGTAATTTCTTTCAGGTAAAGTCATCCATGGTGAAAAAGTTTCTTCTCTGGCTACTTAAGGAAATGGATAAATTACATACATTGCCCTGGATTTCATTCGGAGTCGATTGTAAAACTTATTGTGAAGTACATGATGTGATTATGCAAACTGTCTTTTTTGTATTGTTTTATGTTTTTCTATAATGAGGGATTCTCGTCTTGTTTATGATTAAATGCGGTGTTGGATGCATCTAACATAGTTCATAATGACTTAAGCCACAGAGGAGAGCAATTCATTTATGGTAACATTGTCATTCAAAAGTCTTCTGCCTTATACCTTGTCTTTGCAAGTTGCAAGATGCAATTCTACTAATCTACATTCTAGTGTTAGTAGCAATACTTTTTTCTTGTTAGAGAAGGCAAATGGGTGGCTGACTTATTAGCATACCATGCTGCTGCTATACTTTCTTTTCATTCTAGTGGTTAATCTACTAATCTAGCTATGATGGGTTGTAAATAACTTATCTTCTCTGTACACACAGCTTGTGTAGTGTATATGTTTTGGTTGTGTTATAAACAGTGGCCTTTAATTTGCTTAGTAATTTGCTTAGTTAAATGGTATAAAGGATTGCTGTGAAGAATGACTAAACTTTGTGTTCTGAGAAGCAAGAGGACACTGAGTAATTCATGGTTGTTGCATCTTGCTGCCATTTTGAGCAGCCAAAAATACCTTAATTTCAGCCTCTCATTCTTCTAATTTAAGAAGAAAAGCAATTCCTAAAATGGTATCATGACATCATATAAATCACAGCTCATTGCCTTGCATTTTGGTCTTCATTTCAAAAACTGTGGAAACAAAATGAAAGCAACCTGGAAAATACAAATTTTATTATATGTTCTAAAAAACTCAAATCCTTTAATGACTTTTATCCAACTATAGGTTTATTGATTGATTTTTTTTGTGAGCTGAAATGTGACAAATATAAGTCACCAAGACTAGACTTTTATACTTTTTGGCGTTAGGTTTGTATTTTTTTATTCTTTTGTAATAAATTTTGGGTCTATGGCACATGATTTTGAGGGTCTAGGGTGGCAATTTAGTTGGGATTCTAGCTCCCTCTTGGATGCATACCACCTCTTCTCTTTTAAATAATACTAATAATAATAATAAAAATCCTTTAATGATTTGGACAAACCTGAAAACAGTAGGTTTTTAAAAAATTTCATCATTGGCATTTGTGGAAATGAAAATAGTTTTATTTTTGAGCCACCAATCAAATGGGTCCTCGAGAGCTAGCTTTTGCGTAACATGCATTAATTTTTGTGAGAAATTACTGTTATCTTACAGTCTCACATTCTGCATCTCTATCAATATTCAGTAGAGACCCATCAATTGTTGGGTCCTGATCATCTATTCGTACTAGAAAGCCTGCGCACAAAACATGAGAGACCCATCATGTATTGAAGGTTCTTAAGTAAATTAAAGATTACAATGCTACTTAATTAAATAGCACATACTGTCCAAATTTTCTCTTCCGTAACTTTGCCTCCACAAGGATCAAACTTTGCATAAA
Organism: Hamamelis virginiana; assembly: GCA_017140935.1. Classification (NCBI taxonomy): domain Eukaryota; kingdom Viridiplantae; phylum Streptophyta; class Magnoliopsida; order Saxifragales; family Hamamelidaceae; genus Hamamelis; species Hamamelis virginiana. The sequence continues at coordinate 11,957 of JAESVK010066653.1, forward strand.
CAGATCACCTTCCATCACCTAATACAACATTTTATAATTCCAATAAGCTAGGTAGGACCTGCAAAGGTTCATCCAATACACTTTCAACATTCTCAGTAAGTGGCATTTCCAATGCTAAATCTGAAGTTGCAACAGCCTTTAATTAGAAGAAATTAAAATAAATGACCTACTCTGTATATAAGAAAAGAAATTATAAGATTAGAAGAGAAAGAATCACATCTGCTACAAAACTAAAATCAAGTGTCAGCTTCACCAAAAAAAAAAAAAAAACGGACATTTTATCGTTCTTTAAGTGTGAGTTTTTTTCATAGATAGTTTTATCATGAACCAACCGTTGGATCACTGTAATTTTTGGCAGACATGACATACGTAATAGGAGTATCTAATCCAACGGTCGATTTTTCAAAAGACTTGTTCCAACTATTCCAATGAGGAGTGGACCGTATTTATTCAAATGGGATTTGGACCCCAATGGAACATATATATATATATATATATATATATATATATATATATATATATATATTTTTGACCTTTGGATTAATGTGATTTCTGGCATGTATGACTTGTATAAGAAGAGTATCTAATCTAATGATCGGTTTCTCAAAATATTAAACTAACACTGGTGTTTGGAAAACGAATGGTAGGAATAATGGTAAAAAAATGGTAAGGGGAACATGGTCCATATTTATATATATGAGATGATCCTCTTCTAGTCTTCTGGTATATCGATTGTTCGTCTCCCGGCAAACCATTCTTACTTTGGCATTACCCTGATGATCGATGACTGCTGATAGAAAAGCCGGCCAGTCAATTCGATCAGTACTATTTCCTCATTTGGTTGCACAGGTATGATACTTTATTCATTAGTGTGTGTGGATTGGACCGTGGAGTGGGTTGATATTGAAAGGACGTGGAAAGCAAATTGATGCAAAAGCAATGCTATTTCAACAACTTTTCATCTATCTTAGTTGGTTTTTGACGCGTGGTTTCCATCAATAAATATAGTATTTTTAGTTTTTCAAGATCATAAAGCTTATTGGTCTATGTAAGGTGGATTGAAAAAGCTAGATGGGTGAAGCATTTTACTGGATGCAATGAAGTACGTCATTATTCAACGACATGTTTGGACATTTGCACATGCCTCCCCCTCGTCTTTATCGATCAAGTTCATACGTACTCTATAGCTTTTCTATAAATAGTGGTCAGGATTTGCGGTGCCATCCATCTTTGACTTGAATGTTTAATTGGCCCTTAATGATTTGGACCGGTGTTTAATAATTTGATTTGCATTTTTACTGGTTTTAAAACTCTACTTATTCAAAACAATAATTTGATTTGCATTTTTACTGGCTTTAAAACTTTACTTATTAAAAACATTAAGAAGAAGAAGATGGCTGCGGGGCCTGTAATATCCTCTGTTAAGAAACTGATTGGTGATTTGCTCATCCAAGAAGCAAATTTCTTAGGCGGGGTTAGCGGGAAAGCCAAGCAGTTGCAAACCGAGCTGAAGTTGATGCAAGGCTTCCTAGAAGATGCAGATAAAAGCCAAAAGCAAGATAAGAGGGTTCAGGCTTGGGTTTCAGAAATCAGAGAAGCTGCTTATGATGCCGAGATTGTCATTAAAACTTTCGCTCTCAAAATTGAATCCAGAAGAAGAGGAGGAATACAAAATGCATTCAAAAGGTGTTCTTGTATCTTTGATGAGGCCGCAGAACTTCACAAGGTTGGCTGCCAGATTGAGGAAATTACAACCAGGATCTCTAACCTCACAAGAAGTTTGCAGACTTATGGCATACAACCAATCACAAGTCCTGAGGGCGAAGCCTCGAGTTCTTCACAAGGGATTCAATGTCGACAGAGGAGGCAATCCTATGGCCATGTTATTGAAGAGTATACAGTTGGGTTGGAGAGAGACGTAGAGATTTTGGTGGCAAAGCTTGTGAATGAGGAGGAAAACTATGGATCTGGAGATGTTTCTATTTGTGGCATGGGTGGCTTGGGCAAGACCACTCTTGCTAAAAAGGTTTTCCATCCAGTGGTATTAGGAGTCATTTTGATGGCTTCGCGCGGGCTTATATATCACAACAATGCCAAAGAAGAGATGTTTGGGAAGGAATTCTATTTGATCTTATCTCTCCATCTAAAGAGCAGAGAGAGGAAATTAAAGGACTGCGAGACGCAGAAGTAGCGAAGAAGCTTTGTCAAGTCCTACAAGAGAAAAAATGTTTGGTGATCCTCGATGACATTTGGACAGCTGAAGCTTGGCATGATTTATATCCTGCATTTCCAATTGGAAAGGCGGGCAGCAAAGTGTTGTTCACAACTCGTAATAAAGAGGTAGCTCTGAGTAGTTTTCTCCATGAACCGCGCTGTCTAAAGGAAGAAGAGAGTCTGGAGTTGTTACTGAAGAAGGCCTTCCCAGCTGGAAAACATGATGATCCAGGTAGTCTATTAAATTAAAACCCAATTAGCACATTTATTTTTCAAGACAAGCACAAGTGAGGAACGATTACTAATTAACAAAATTAAACGAGCCCAAACACCTCAACATTTGGCTCTGCTGTTTGTCTCCCATAACCATGATTAGTTAATAACCATTGTAACAAACTTGCTAGCAAAATAAGTATATTTAACAAATTTATCATATTCATTAAGTTAACATGGCATTTTTTAAAAACAAATAAGACTCAACTTTCCATCAATTTCTAATCATCGCGCGCATTGCCACATGGCTAGGCATTTTTCCAATGTTTGAGTGGAACTTAATCCAAGAAAAGCCACATAATTAAGCATCACACTAAACAAAAAGAATTTAAGAATTTTGGGTCTAGAAATAAAAATAGTCCAATATTTGTTGCAATGGCATTGTGTTTTTCTATATTTTTTGTTAACAGGTCTCTTAACTACCTAAACATAATTGATCGGTAATAAAATATCAATATATCAATGAGTATATGGGTAAATACTTGTCGAAATCATTATGTTTTTACCTAATAATCAGAGTATTTAAACAAAAATATCAATATATCAAACTATCAATTTTGTTCACTTTATTAGTTGTTTATCTATATTCAGTTTTTTGGATCGATATGAACTATTAATTAATTTGCCTTTCTTTTGGTTGTAGACTTTAGAAATAATAAAGACGTGGAAAAGCAGTTAGGGAAGAAAATGGTTGAAAGGTGCAAAGGTTTACCATTGGCTATCATTGTGCTTGGGGCTATTTTGGCAACAAAATGCACATTGAATGAATGGAAAATGGTGCATGAAAATATTAGTTCCAACTTAAGAAGAGCCATAGGCCAAGAACAACAAGATTCGGGATTATTTGAGGTTTTGGCTTTAAGCTACCATGAACTGCCATACCACTTGAAAGCATGCTTTCTTCATTTGAGTCATTTCTCAGAGGATTTTGAAATACCCACAAAGAAATTGGTCAGGATGTGGGTGGCAGAAGGCATTGTGTCATCAACGCAGAATGAAGTCGTGGGAGAAGAAACAATATTGGAGGACATTGCACGGCATTACTTAGATGAGTTGATGTATAGGTGCATGGTGCAAGTAGGAGTAGTGGGGTCAACTGGAAGAGTCAAGACTTGCCACCTACACGATCTTATGCGAGAACTATGCTTGTTAAAAGCAAGTCAGGGAAATTTTCTTGAGATTATTGATCTTCAAGATGGAAATAAGCAAGTGGATTCTCTTTCTTCAACTCATCAAGTACATAGACTTGCTGTTTATTTGGGTAAAGAAGGTTTGAATTTTTTTCCTAAACAACAAAGAACCCTTAACCTCCGGTCTCTTTCATTCTTTAGCATTCAAAAGTATGGTACAAAAATTTCACGAAAAATGGAATCTGGGTTTAGTGACTTCAAATTGCTTAAAATATTAGATTTGGAACAATGTGGTATTGGAGGAAAGTTAACAAGCACAATTGGAAACTTAATACACTTGAGGTACTTGAGTCTAAATTTTTATCATTCAGGAAAGTTACCATCATCTATAGGCAATTTGAGGTGTTTACAGACCCTAATTTTAAGGTCTCATGGCTCCGTAAGGATGCCAAATGCAATATGGAAGCTTGAACAGTTGAGACATCTATATCTTCCAATTTTGGAGATGAAAAAATGTTGTGTTAAATTGCGAGTGGATAACTTTAGGGACCTACAGACATTAAAAGGCTTTGATTCAAGAATATTTGATATTAAGGGGCTGGCCAAATT
>JAESVK010066653.1:16192-26285 GCA_017140935.1 Hamamelis virginiana
AGAAGCTACCAGAATTCCACCGATTTGAATATCCTCCAAACCTCACTAAGCTAACCTTAAGGGGTTCTAAACTTGAGGAAGACCCTATGGCGACACTGGAGAAGCTGCCAAACTTAACCTTCCTCAAATTACATTTCAATTCATTCATTGGAAATAAAATGGTTTGTTCTTCGAAAGGCTTTCCGCGACTCAAATCTTTAAGAGTCGTCACATTACCCCACTTAGAGGAATGGTTTGTGGGTGAAGAAGCCATGCCTTGTCTCTGTGAATTAACAATTGCGTTTTGTAACCAGTTGAAGATGGTTCCGGATGGACTGAGGTTCATCACTACCCTTCGTGAATTGAAGATTGTACGCATGTCAGAAGAATTCAAGAATAGGCTTCGAGGAGGAGAGGATTCTTTCAAAGTCCAACATGTCCCTTCCATCATATTCCAAGATGATTTATCCTTCAAAGAATTCAAAATTTTCGTCTGATTGAGCGTAATTCGATGAATCTCTCTCTCTCTCTCCAATTATTGATGTTGATTTACTTTGTTTCACAGTAGTGGATAGTAATTTGTTGCTGCTTAACTCATTTCCTATTCTACTTTTGGGTTGATCCAGTAAATTAAATAATATTTCTCTAGTAATACCATCATCATCTGCTTAGTTTCCTGTTTTCCTCGTTATTTTCTTAAGTTTTTCTGACTTTCAGTCTTTTGTCAATACGGTGAAGAACCAAAAACCCTTTACAGTTCCTTAACTTAAATCAATGTTGGGCTGTCTTGCTATTTCCTCACAATCAATTGAAAGATTGTAGCTTGCATTCAGCAGTTCCCCAATATGTATATTTCAATTTACATGTGTTATACTTGCTTAAGGACACACATAATTAATGATCATCTGTGTTTTAAGTGTTTCCTATGCTGGTGTTTAAACTTGATTGCTTATTGAACAGAGTAAACTCATGTCTTAATCAGAGTTTGAAGCCTAGATGCTAAAAAAAAAAATTAACTAAATTACTCAAAATCCATATGCAATTTGATGATGGATCTATCATCAATGCCATCACCGTACTAATCTACAAATTATTGTTCAATATAATGTGTGATTGCTGAATTGCGTAAAATCATTATTTTGAATTGTTTTGAGCATTTGTGTATCACATTATGTTTTTCTTTTCGTTTCTCCTTAAATAAAGAGACAAAAGACAGCATATATATTGTAATCTGCCACATTGTTGTTGATGTAGAACTATAATTAGGTCAAGTACCTCAATTGATTTTATAGAAATTTATACTTTTGGCTCTGCTATGTGTCCAATTAGTATTATTTTCTTTATATATACTACACAGCTTGTGCAGTATATATGTTTTGGTTGTGTTATAAACAATGGCCTGTTGCCTAATTAAATGGTATAAATGATTAGGTTTAAATGAAAAAGGCCATTGAGAAATTTTTTGGTTTTTTGCATCTTGCTGCCATTTTGAGCAGCCCAAAATGTTATCATGATATCTCAGATATCACAGCTCACTTCCACTTTGTTGTGATTATTGGATTGTAAGGTCTGCAGTGATTTCAAAATATTTAAAATTGATTATTCGATTGTAAGGTCTCCATGATTACTGTAATGAATTGGACGTTTATCTTGAATGGCATTGCGCTTGTGTAGGTTCTAATATTTGATAAATAGTGTAGGACATGGTGTAGAAATGGAAAATTTCTAACCAATTACAAATTGCCACATGGCTCAAGCCAATTAAATCATGACCAATCAAAACGTGTCATGTGCCACCAAATGGACCCACTAGGATACTCAGGCGAATAAGAAATAGCCAAGTGTCCTATTTTACACAGGCTTAACAAATTACATTTAGCCATGTGTTTTAAATCTGTGATTAAGTGGACAAATCAAATCTTGCCACCTATCACATTGGACTAATTAAGGATAATTATTTAAAATTAATATTTATCCTTATCACATAAATAAATAAGGATAAATATTAATTTAAATATTTATCCTTGTCATCCAAGTGGAATAAACCAATCAAATGGTACCACATGGTCAGATAAGAATGACTCAAATAATTAATAATTATCCTGATAAATTAAATAAATAAGGATAATTATTAAGAAGTCCATTCCTATCCAAACTCTCTACTCCCTACCACTATAAATAGGGGTGGCCTCCAAAGGTTAAAAAACAACAATTCTGAAGCAAAGAAGCTCTCTCAGAATGAAGCATCAAAGCCCTGAAGAACTTCCCAAGCATTCAGACCTTAAAGTTGAAGATCAAGCATCAAGCCCTTCAAGTTGAAATCAAATCCTTCAAGTAAAGATCCAAAGCCTTCAAGTTGAAAATCAAGCTCCAAGTCTTTCAAATTGAAGATCAAGTTCAACAAGTCCTTAAACAAGCCAGATTCAAGAACACGTGATCATCACCCTTGAATCGAGAAATCTACCAAGAGAAGAATCAGAGGATTTTTATCTTTTGTAAAAGATCAACAGAGATTGTACTTCACATTTTTCAAATATAAATCAAAATCGACATTTGTCTACTCTCTTTTCGGTGTTTATTTAAAAACACGAAATTTGTGTGTACAAATTTCTGGCACGCCCGGTGGGACCATCTCTGCCTCTCATCTCTTCTCTTTAACCAAAAAGAACTTCTCAAGAGTCCAAGTCTGCAATTTCATGGCTCCTAAGAAGAACATTACTCAAAGTTTCAAGCCCCTTGATTTATCGTCCAGTCAGGATACTTTGAATTCTGGTCCGATGACTCGAACTAAAACAAAAGCTGTCACTGAAATATATGCCCAAACTGCTACAGAGTCTAAAACAACTCAAGTCTTTGATGCCTCTAAAAATCCAGTGATCTCTTTAGCCTCATTGGGGGCAAAGGAAGATGTTGCTGCCATGGTGGAACAAGTCTTAGCACAACCATCTATCTCGCAGGGGGCGGGCTCAAGTTATAACTTTCTCTTTGCTGAAGAAGAGGATTCAAGTGGTGGCTCTACAACAAGCTCTCCTCGTGGGACTCCACCGTCAAAGCTGATGTTACCAACAGATCCTGCAAACCTCAACAATTCTGCGACTATGCCTGTAATGATGACCAACACGGTCTCTGTTGAAGATCAACTTGCAAGTATGACAAAAGCTATTGAAGGGCTCGCCAACTCAATGCAAGAAAGAGATCTTCAAATTGCCATGCTAATGAAAAAGATGGAAAATCTAGGAGAGTCAAGTCATGCAGCTGCTAGCACGCAACCAACGAATGCAACTCAAAAGACTCCCCAAGATACAATTGAAGTTCCTACAAAGATTGAAGGCCCATCCAAGGATCTCCAAGTATCCACAGATGGATCAGTACCTGCAGATCAGTTGAGGGAATTCATCATGGGTGCTATTAAAGATAAGGTCGAAGGAAATACTCACTCCTATTCCACTTATACCAAGCCTTACACCCAACGGATCGACTTCATGAGGATGCCTCAAGGTTATCAGCCACCAAAATTCCAGCAATTTGAATGCAAAGGAAATCCGAAACAACACGTTGCCCACTTTGTGGAAACATGCAATAATGCTGGCACTGATGGAGATCTACTTGTCAAACAATTTGTTCGATCTCTGAAAAGTAATGCCTTTGATTGGTACACTGATCTTCAACCAAGTTCAATTGACAGCTGGGATCAACTCGAGCGGGAGTTCCTCAACCGTTTTTATAGCACTCGTCGTACTGTTAGTATGATTGAGTTAACCAACACCCGCCAGTGGAAAGATGAACCTGTCATAGACTACATCAATAGGTGGAGGAACCTAAGCCTTAACTGTAAAGATAGGTTATCTGAAGCCTCTGCAATTGAAATGTGCACTCAAGGCATGCACTGGGGCTTACGCTACATTCTATAAGGAATAAAGCCTCGTACCTTTGAAGAGTTAACAACACGCGCTCATGATATGGAACTTAGCATAAGTGCTAACGGAGGCCAAGGCCCACTCGTTCAAGAATATCGTAAAGGAAAGGAAAAACAAGATAGCCAGAAAGGGGGCAAGTATCCTCCCAAAGGCAACAACAAAGAATCAATGACTGTGAGTACTGCCCCAGTTAAATTTGCAGTGAACTCAAAGAAAAAAGAAGAAAAAAAGGTTCACTTAAGTCAAGAGCAGGGAAGAAAGAGGGTTACTCTGAAAGAAATGCAAGAGAAAGAATATCCATTTCCTGATTCTGACATTCCAGAGATGTTAGAAGATCTTCTCAAAAGTAAGTTGATTGAACTTCCCGAGATGAAGCACCCTGAGGAAGCTGGTCGGGTCAATGATCCTATGTACTGCAAGTATCACCGGTTGATTAGTCACCCAGTGGAAAGGTGTTTTGTTTTGAAAGAAAAGATCATGGATTTGGCTCGAAAAGGAATGATCGAGCTTGATGTAGATGTTGTGACCTCCAATCAAGCCACCATCACCTTCGGATCATGTGGTCTTATGTCTCTTTCAAACCAAGAAAATATGAACAAAGCACCCGTTTCCATCCAATCAGACACTGTTTTCTCAATCAAGTTTGGAGCATTTGAGCCTATTGAAGTCAAGTTGACACCGTCTCATGCACTAGAGGCTCTCTCTGTCTTAAGTCCAAAAAAGTCGAATATAATAGAGATGGCAATCCAACAAGACTTATCAAATTCTGATGATGAAGGCTGGACTCTTGTTACTCGTCGAAGAGGTCATAAATCAAAGTCGCGAAAACCAGCAGTTGCAAGAAAGAACAAGCAACGATCTCAAATGGTTAGAAAGGTAATAAAAAAGAGAGCTCCCAAGAAAGAAAAAGCAGCTTCCAGTTGGGTTGAAGACTCACTTGAACAAAAGCCACGGGTCTCCATGACCTTATGGGATTTTTTGCCAGAATGGTATCAAAATACCGTTTACCCTTCGATGAATAAGCTGTCATGTCATCAAGTGGAGGGTCAAGAAGTGTTAACGCATGATGAAGAAAATAAGCCTAATGAAAACACAGAATTGACAGTTGAAGAAGATTCTCACCCAAGTTCTGGCACCTGCACTGCATGCATGTCATCCATTAATTTTTCTGATGAAGATTTATTACTTGGCTCCAAGCCCCACAACCGTCCTCTCTTTGTCACAGGATTCGCTCGTGAAAGAAAGGTGAACAGAATTATGCTTGATGGCGGATCAGCTGTTAATATTTTGCCATTACGTATATTGAAAGAGATAGGCATCTCTGTGGATGAACTTTCGCATAGTCGCTTAATGATTCAAGGCTTTAATCAAGGAGGTTAGAAAGCTATAGGCATGATAAGGCTTGATTTGTTAATGGGAGAAATGCATTCCAGTGCATTATTCCATGTCATTGAAGCTAGGACTACATATAATATGTTGCTTGTGCGACCATGGCTGCATGAGCATGGAGTTGTTCCTTCTACCCTGCACCAGTGCTTCAAATATTATCAAGATGGGGTCCAGAAAAAAGTTGCAGCTGATGATAAGCCATTTACTGAAGCTGAATCTCATTTTGCTGATGCTAAGTTTTACTTGGAATCCACTGGGATAAAGGAAGCTCAACCAAGCTCGGTACCATCAATAGGCAGTACTGAAAGACATAAGCAAAATGCTTCTCAAAATGCGGAAACTGTCACTCTTGCTAAAGAATGTGAAGAGAAAATTGCAGAAAATGAAGCTAAAAATGCAATGGGGCAAAGTGCTAGTAAAAAAAATTCTTTATGAAGCAACCAAAGAAACTCCAGTGCTTCGTTATGTCCCAAAATCTAGAAGAAGAAAAGGACAATCTCCTTTTACTGAATATAATGCGGTGAAGCTAAATGCATTCGAAGGATTAACTCTCCCGGTCACTAAGCTTGTTAAGACAAAAGTGATCAATCCTCCTTTAAAAGGGTTTGTTAAGCCATCACAAGGGCCCGAAGTGGAGCATGGTGATTTACCAGAGAAAAGAACTGAAGGCTTTGATCCCAATGCTTATAAATTGTTGGCCAAGGCTGGTTACAATCCACGAGAGTTGCCTGGTTTAGGAAATCTACCCTTAAAGGCAATTAAAGGAAAAGAAATCGAAATGACCAAAACCCAACGACTGTTGAGAGAAAAAGGGTATCCTGTGGAGAATTCAAAAAGGGGACTTGGTTATACTTCATTTTCTCCTGTTTATATACCAATAAAGAAAGTTGCCTCACAATGCATTACAGTTAAAGATGAAAGTGCATGTACTTAAACACCATCGACTAGATCCTCAGTGTTTAATCGCCTTGGTGAGCCTACATCATCGCGAGCTTCAGTATTTGATCGGCTAGGAGTCCAAAAAGCTCCCGACTCAACTAAATTCCGATCAGTGCATGATAGATTGGGTACCTCAAAGTCAACGCAGGCATCAAGTGTTAAAAAAACTAATCATTGTTCAAAGCAAAAAACATCTTCTAAGGTTCAAGATTGGAAGGAGTCTCACAGTGTAGTTCCATCTCGCATGAAGAGGCGCATTCTGTTGGACATTTCTGTAGGTGAAGCGTTGAAAATCAAGAGACGTACTGTAGTGTTTACAAATCAAAAGAACTCACAACTAGCAACAGTTGAAGATATTGCCACTGAAGAAACTACCGCAACTACATTCCATATAACCTTCACTGAAGTTCCAGAAAATGACCAGTCAGTGGAAGAAGATATTCAAGAAGCTCCACCCGCACTTGAAGAAAGGGGGCAAGCCACGGTTGATGATTTAAAAGAAATTAACCTGGGCGACCAAGAAAATCCTCGTCCAACATTTATAAGTGCCAACTTATCTGAAGAGGAGGAAAAAGAATACATAGATCTTCTGGTGGAATTTAAAGATGTTTTTGCTTGGAGTTATAAAGAAATGCCAGGTTTAGACCCCAAGGTAGCAGTTCACTATCTCTCAATCAAACATGGGGCTCGCCCAATCAAACAAGCTCAACGTCGTTTTCGACCAGAGTTGATTCCCCAAATTGAAGCAGAAGTCAACAAGCTAATTGAAGCCGGCTTTATTCGAGAGGTGAAATACCCCGCATGGATTGCTAACATTGTTCCAGTGAAGAAAAAGAATGGACAAATTCGCGTCTGTGTGGACTTCCGTGATCTAAACAATGCATGTCCAAAGGATGATTTCCCATTGCCAATAACTGAGCTTATGATTGATGCAACTACAGGCCATGAGGCTCTATCTTTCATGGATGGATCATCGGGATACAATCAGATTAGGATGGCACCGAAAGGTGAAGAACTTACTGCGTTTCGTACTCCAAAAGGTATTTATTGTTATACAAAAATGCCATTTGGCCTAAAAAATGCGGGGGCAACCTACAAGCAAGCTATGCAAAGGATCTTTGATGACATGCTTCACAAGACAGTTGAGTGCTATGTTGATGATTTGGTGGTGAAATTCAAGAAAAGGAAAGATCATTTGCAGGATTTACGCGCAGTGTTCAATAGACTGCGGAGATACCAGCTCAAAATGAATCCTCTCAAGTGTGCATTTGGGGTCACTTCGGGCAAATTTCTTGGATTCATTGTTCGACATCGAGGTATTGAGATCGATCAGTCTAAAATTGATGCCATCCAAAAGATGCCTGAACCAAGAAATTTAAAAGAACTTAGAAGTCTTCAAGGACGTCTTGCTTATATTCGACGATTCATTTCAAACCTTGCGGGACGATGTCAACCCTTTCACCGACTCATGAAGAAGGACACTCCTTTTGTCTGGGATCAAGCTTGTAGCAATGCCTTTGAAAGTATCAAGAAGTACTTGTTGAACCCACCTGTCTTAGGTGCCCCTACTCCTGGGAAGCCCTTGTTACTCTACATTGCTGCACAAGGACAATCTCTTGGAGCACTTCTTGCCCAAGAAAATGAAGAGAACAAAGAAAGGGCACTCTACTACTTGAGTCGAACCCTCATAGGGCCTGAGTTAAACTATTCCCCTATTGAAAAGATTTGCCTTGCACTTTTCTTCTCAGTCCAAAAGCTAAAACACTACATGGAAGCGTATACAGTGCATTTAATTACACGGGCTGATCCTGTCAAATATATTTTGTCGGGGCCAGTAATATCGGGACGTTTGGCAAGATAAGGACTGCTGCTCAATCAATATGAGATAATTTACTTCTCTCAAAAGGCGATTAAGGGACAAGCCCTAGCAGATTTTTTAGCAAATCATCCAATCCCTGCAGATTGGGAGATTTCAGATGACTTCCCTGATGAAGAGGTCTTTCAAGTTGAAGTTCTTGCTGCATGGATGATGTTCTTTGATGGGGCTGCACGCCATGACGGTGCTGGAGCGGGGGTTATTTTTGTTTCACCACAGAGACAGATTCTCCCATTTTCATTCTCTCTTAGTGAGTTGTGTTCAAACAATGTTGCTGAGTATCAAGCCTTAATCATTGGTCTCCAAATGGCGGTTGAAATGAAAATCCCCAATTTAGAAATTTATGGAGATTCCAAGTTAGTCATCAACCAACTTTTGACACATTACGAGGTAAAAAAAGATGATCTAATCCCTTACTTCCGATGTGCAACACAATTACTAGAGAAGTTCGAGAGTATTGAATTGATCCATGTTCCTAGAAAAGAAAATCAAATGGCAGATGCTCTTGCCAACTTGGCTGCAACTTTAGCCTTGTCGGAAGATGAAAATGTTGATGTCCCAGTATGCCAATGGTGGGTATTACCATCATTGTCCATAACAGAATGTGAAGAAACAAATGTTATTTCAGTAGCTGCTATCGATACTGAAGACTGGAGACAACCATTGATTAACTATTTAGAGCATGGGATATTGCCTAATGACCCGCGACACCGAACTGAGATAAGGCGTCGAGCATCCCGCTTCATTTACTACAAAGATACACTTTACCAGCGTTCCTTTGACGGTGTTTTTCTTCGTTGCTTAGGAGAAGAAGAAGCAACTCAAGCATTGGAAGAAGTTCATTCCGGTGTTTGTGGCGCTCATCAGTCGGGTCCAAAACTCCACTTTCGAATAAAAAGGAAGGGTTACTACTGGCCAACCATGGTGAAAGATTGTATGGACTATGCCAAAAGATGTCAAGCTTGCCAGTTCCATGCAAACTTTATACACCAACCTCCTGAACCACTTCACCCCACAGTTGCTTCCTGGCCATTTGATGCATGGGGCTTGGATGTTGTAGGGCCATTGACACCAAAGTCTTCTGCTGGACATTCATATATTCTAACCGCAACTGATTACTTCTCAAAGTGGGCTGAAGCTGTACCACTAAGGGAAGTTAAAAAGGAAACAGTGGTTAATTTCATTAAAGTCAACATCATTTATCGGTATGGTATACCCCGTTACATCATAACTGATAATGGAAAGCCATTCTATAATACTCTTATGGACAAACTCTGTTCGAAATTTGGCTTCAAGCAGCATAATTCTTCAATGTATAATGCACCAGCTAACGGTCTTGCAGAAGCTTTCAACAAGACTCTTGGAAATCTACTCAAAAAAGTTGTGGATAGGTCAAAGAGAAATTGGCATGAAAAGGTTGAAGAAGCTCTATGGGCATATCGAACGACATATCGAACCCCTACTCAAGCTACTCCATATTCCCTAGTGTATGGGGTTGAAGCTGTTCTTCCACTCGAGCGGCAAATTCCTTCCTTAAGAATCGCTATTCAAGAAGGCCTGACACATGAAGATAATGCTCGTCTACGTCTTGAAGAGTTGGAAGCACTAGATGAGAAAAGACTCGAAGCACAACAAAGATTAGAGTGTTATCAAGCTCGTCTCTCTAAAGCATTTAATAAGAAAGTACGACCCAGATCTTTCAAAGTCGGAGACTTAGTGCTTTCTGTGCGAAGACCCATTATCACTACCCATCGAACGGGTAACAAATTTCTCTCAAAGTGGGATGGACCGTATGTTGTTCAAGAAGTTTACACAAACGGTGCATACAAGATAGTCGATGGAGATGGGTTAAGAATTGGCCCCATTAATGGCAAGTTTCTAAAGCGTTATTATGCCTAAAGATTAAACTACACTCCTTATCGTATGAGTCTAAACTGCATGTTGCTCCTGGCCCGCATGAGCTTAAATTGTGTACGGCACACCCAAAAAAAAA
>JAESVK010066654.1:0-10354 GCA_017140935.1 Hamamelis virginiana
AATCCTATCATGGCGTTTGTTTGACTTTAATAATTAAACGTTAATTGTTTAAAAGTCAATACTAACCGAGAATAGGATTACTCTATTCGAGGATGATTGGTCATGCTAGCACTAGTAACCAAACACCCCCCAAAGAGGAGAAAGTCTATAAGTAAGAGTGTTTCACACACTCTAAGAGCACAGGAAACCCTAGGGCCGAAATCTCTCTCCTCTCCCTCTCCATTCTAGCTTGCCACAAAGAGTTGTGGAAGACTAGAAAAGCTTTCGGAGTTTTGCTCTCGTGTGGATACGCTTTGGAGGTTTCATGCTTTTGAAACTCGAAGGATTCCTACACCGAAGAACACATTCAAGTAAGCTTTTATATGCTTTGATTAATTGTGTTTTGTTTATATATATGATCCTAATGCTTGAATCGATTCATATTGGTTTTGTGAACATGGATGTTTTTTATTAAACGAAAAAGTTTTGTTTTTACCCTCTTTCGCTGCGCATCCATGTCTGTGGTTTTCACAGAACCTTTCAACGGGTACTCGGGGACAAGAAATGAAGGCTAGGATCTCATGACTTATCGAAAGTCTTTCATATGAAGAGCGAGGGGACACTTCGTCACTTCCACCTAACGCTTTACAAGTAGTACTTTACAAGAGAAGAAGAGATGATGACTCTGAAGAAACATCAAGGAAGGAACGAAGGAATTGACAGAACTCTTGAAACATATTTCCCATGCTTTTTATTATTCAGAATGAATGGAATTAGAATCATATGGCATGTAATAGACCCTTGAAAGGTTTCTCTTCATTTCATGAATAAAAGAATTCTATCTTTTTAGTTTTGAATAAATCACTGCAAATAATTGCAATTGAAAACAAACACAGAGTTGTTTTGCCATAGGAAATTGGACCGCACCCAAGGTAACTTTATGGGCTGCCTACATATCTCCATCCTTTGAATATTTCTTTTCTTCATAAAACTTTGACTTATTTTGAATGCTTGGAGAATCAGGTCCTTGTAGTTCATGGGATCAATTGAAAAGCATTTTTTTTTTTGAATGCTCTACTTTTTGCCTAAGCAGCCTTTGCAGGTTTTCTACCTAGCGAGCTCTTGCCCTAATTTTTGCCTAAGCAGCCTTTTCAGGTTTTCTACTTAGCGGGCTTCTTTTTTTTATATTTTAATTTATACATGATACTTTTTCAATTGATCCAAATTGGTAGGTTGAGAGAATTCGATCCCATCTATGTCCATAAGACGCACGGCTCCGCCTGATAGTATCTCTTTGATGATGTAGGGTCCCACCCAACTTGGCTTGAACTTTCCTCTCGGATCATGAATCGACATTCTGATTTCCTTGAGTACCAAATCCCCTTTCTTTAAGCCCCTGTTTTTAACTCTCTTATTAAATGCTCTTGCTATTCTTCTCTGATAACCTTGAACATGGTACAGGGCCCTCAATCTCTTCTCGTCAATTAGTGACAATTGCTCATATCTATCCCTCATCCAATCGACTTCTGCTAGTTGGCTTTCCATAACTACCCTTAGTGAAGGTATCTCTAACTCAATTGGTAACACTGCTTCCATACCATACACTAACGAGTAGGGCGTAGCCCCAGTTGACGCTCTAATGGATGTGCGATAGCCCCACAATGCCAGAGGCAACTTCTCATGCCAATCATTGTACGTATCAGTGGTCTTCTTCAAAATGGTTTTCAAATTCTTATTAGCTGCCTCCACTGCTCCATTAGTCTGCGGACGGTAAGGAGATGAATGGTGATGTACTATACCATATTTCTTAAGAAGCTCTTCGGTCTCTTTTTTGAAATGCTGCCCATTGTCTGAAATAAACTCCCGTGGCACTCCATACCGGTAGATGATGTTGCACTGTATGAACTTGGCAACCTGCTTAGCATTCAAAGTCTTGTACGACGCTCCTTCTACCCACTTGGTAAAGTAATCAATAGCCACCAGTATGTACTCGTGCCCATTCGAGGCCGCAGGAGTGATCTTGCCGATGATATCAATGCCCCATGTTGCAAACAGCCATGGTGATGACATGGTAGTGAGTGGCATGGATGGCTGATGCTTACCACTTGCAAACACCTGGCACTTATGGCATTTCTTAACATGTTTAGCACAATCACTTTCTAAGGTCAACCAATAGTAACCCAGTCTTAGAATCTTCTTCGCAAGCATATACCCATTCATGTGTGGAGCCTCAGCCCCTTCATGTATTTCCTGAATAATCTGCTCTGCTTCATCTTCTGTTACACACAAGAGATGGACACCATCAAAAGACCTTTTATACAATTTCCCACTGCAAAAGATGAACTGGCTAGCTAACCTTCTCAAAGTTCTTCGGTCAACATAGGATGCTTCTGGCGGATACTCCCCTTTTTCTAAGTACTGCTGAATATCATGGTACCATGGCTTCCCGTCGTTTAGTTCTCTTTCCCTTAGGGCACAACAGTAGATGGGTTCTTCTCTAGATTCAATGATCATTGGTGCTACTCCCCCTTCTATTGGGATCTCTGCCATGGATGCTAGAGTGGCTAAGGCATCCACAAACTTGTTCTTTTGCCTAGACAGGTAAAAGAATTTTATTTGACGGAATTCTTTCGCCAGTGTCTCTAGATAATCGTGATATGGCAGTAGCTTCTCATCCTTAGTCTTCCATTCTCCTCTAGTTTGGCATATGATAAGGGCTGAATCCCCATACACTTCAAGCTCTTCTACTCCCAAGGCTAATGCTGATTCTAAGGCTAAAATGCAAGCCTCATACTCAGCTATGTTATTGGTTGCCTTAAAGTTCAGTTTCACTGCCACAGGTATCATCACATCTTCAGGTGTCTCCAGACAAACTCCTATGCCACACCCTTTCCTATTCAATGCTCCATCAAAGTGCACTTTCCACACCTTCTTTTCTATCACAAGGATTTCTTCATCCGGGAACTGGTAATTGCCATCGTCTGATTGTGAAGTAGCACATTCTGCCAAGTGTTCTGCTATAGCTCTTCCTTTCACTGATTTCTGCAGTACATACTGAATGTCGAATTCTGACAATAACAACAACCACCGCGCTGTTTTATAGGACAAAGCAGGCTTCTCAAGCAGATACTTCAATGGGTCCATTCGACTGATCAAGAGTACTTGGAAAGACATCATGCAATGGCGAAGCTTTTGAGTTGCCCACACCAATGCCACGCATGCCTTTTCCAGAGCACTATAGTTCACTTCATAATCCGTCATCTTCTTGCTGAGGTAGTAGATGGCATTCTCTTTCAAGGATTCTTCAAGATATTGAGCTAACATAGCTCCCATCGCGGTTTCGGTGACAGTTAAGTAGAGTAATAACGGTTCACCTTGTCGCGGGGGAACCAGTATTGGTGGGTTGCTCAAATACCTTCTGATGGTATCAAATGCCTCTTGACACTCCTCGTTCCACTTAGTCGGTACATCCTTCTTTAGCAGCTTGAAAATCGGCTCGCAGATAGTCGTCAACTGAGCTATGAAACGGCTGATAAATTGAATTCTTCCCAAAAATCCCCGGATTTCCTTTTCTGTCTTTGGTGGTTACATCTCCATGATGGCTTTGATTTTTCCCGGATCTACTTCTATCCCTCTCTGTGTGATCATAAAATCGAGCAGCTTCCCAGCAGTCACTCCAAATGTACATTTCTGAGGGTTCAGACGCAGCTTGTACTTGATAATTCTTTCAAAGAACTTCTTCAGAGCAGCTAAATGTCTTTCCCTATCCACAGACTTCACAATCATATCATCTACGTACACTTCCACCTCCTTGTGAATCAAATCATGCAGCAGTGTGGTAGCCATCCTTTGGTATGTCGTGCCAGCATTCTTAAGGCCGAAGGGCATAACCCGATAACAAAATGTCCCCCATTGTGTAATGAAAGCTGTCTTTTCCATATCTTGGGAAGCCATTTTGATCTGGTTGTAACCCGAAAAGCCATCCATAAAAGACAAGAGTGCATGGCCAGCAGTATTGTCGACCAATACATCTATATGAGGCAGAGGGAAATCGTCCTTAGGACACGCCTTATTGAGATCTCTGAAATCAACACACATTCGTACTTTACCGTCTTTCTTAGGCACTGGAACGATGTTAGCTAACCATTCTGGGTACTCCACTACTTGTAGAAATCCGGCATTCATCTGCTTGATCACCTCATCCTTAATCTTCAAGGCCCATTTTGGCTTCATTCTCCGCAGCTTCTGCTTAACTGGCTTCATGTTCGGATCAGTGGGGATGAAGTGCTGCACAATGTCGGGATCAATGCCTGGCATATCTTGGTACGACCATGCGAAAGCTTCAATGTTTTCTTTCAAAACCTCTACCAATGATTCTCTTTCTTGTAGCGACAGTGTTGATCCAATTTTAATTATTTTAGGTGATTCATCCATCCCTAAATTGATTGAAATTAATTCATCCACGTTAGGTTGAGCGTGCCCTTTTCCATATTGCTCGTCGAGCTCAAGAGGAACATCCTCTCGCGGGTCTATATTCATGCCATACAAATCCAACGATGATAAAAAAGAGACACTGCAAGAGAGATGAAAAGGGAATGAATATTTCTTTTATTAATTTGAAGGTTGAATAACAGAACACAGAAGATGAAATAAACTGACACTCATACCTCTTCAAATGAGGTTGAGGTTTTTATTGAAAACAAGGAAATCCTATACTACTACAAAGAAAACAGGGAAATCCTATTCTACTGAAGACACCTACAAGTTATCATCATATGGAAGTGACTCGATCTCCTCACAATCATGGATGAAAGGACAATCTTCAAAGCCCCAGTTTGATAAGAGTGGAGTTGTAGGTTCAATTGGGTTGATCGCCCCGACTTCATAAGTATGCAATTCGAGACACAGAACCGCCTGCTCGAACATATCTGTCATGGCACCAGCATCAAGGTCTTCAACCCAATCCCTTTCTTTCTTACCAGTCTTACTAGTAACAGCATCATCGATCACTGAAGCAATAGGAGAACACCATTCATCACTGAAGAAAATCTCAAACCCAGGTACACTGATCTTCTGATCCTCAAGGTAGCACGGTTCAGGGAAACCACAATATGGAAAGTCATCACCCTCCTTGACGAAAGCCCCATTCAAAGTTGGTCTGTATGGCTCAAGGGTTGAGTTAAGGGTTCGTCCTTTCGTCCTCGCAGAGTCTTTTTGTTTCTTCTTCTGAGCCATTATCTTCTTATCTTCCTTAGTAGGTTTATAGCCTAACCCATAAGGATGGATAGCAGACGGGTACTTCAAAACTTCAGCGATGCCTTGCAACCTTCGGCCCAATCCCATTCCAGGGAAGAATCCCATTCCTTTCATGATCTGTCCTACATGCAGATTCCCATGAGGATTATAATCAAGAGGTATCAACTCCTTCTGCTCGGGCTCTCCTTCGATAGCCTGTACATACTCAAACCCTTACAGTAGCACTTCTGACGACTCCTGGCTGATCTCACAGATTGGCACTCGAACACTTCGATTCATCTCCATATCTCCCTTCAAAGTGACCACTGATCCCTGATAAGGATGAAAGAATACAAACAAGGAACGCAGCGGAAGGTAGGTTTAAAAACTTTTTCCTTTGTATTCAACCATGAAATCACTTAATCGATGAATCGAATCAACTTTAAATTAAACACATTAAAGTAAAGCTTACATTGATTTGTTCCTTCGCGATATTCTCTTCCTTTGATGATCGTCCTCACTCAATCCTCGAGCCCCAAAAGTATGGTGGCCTCCAATGAACGTCCACACGAACACAAGAGTCGCTAAACCTTCTTGAATTTTTCAACCCTTGAAAAAGACAAGCATGGAGAGGGAGAGAAAGAGAGGGGCGGCATTCATGAGAGAGAGAATGAGATGCATGCTTGCATGAAAGCTAGGGTTCACTCTCTTTAAATAAGCCCTCTACTCTTTTAGGGTGTTTGGTTACTAGTGCTAGCATGACCATAAACCCCGTTTAGGTTATCTACATTCTTGAATTAGATATCCTTTTGGCTATTAATTAATTAACCCTTAATTAATTAAAACCAAACATATATCAATAAGAATGCAACCCTCTCACAAGTTTAACAACCTCACTTATGTTCTTATGTGTGTGACCCATTGGGTTCATCCCAACCTAGTAGTGGCAGGGGACATCTCAATGTCGCCCAAAATAGAAACTTTCTATTTTTAGGTTCTATTGGAACAATTCCAATTTTGCCCTCAATGATAACCCTTATCATTAGGCCTTCACTAGACATGAGTGACATCTAGCAATATGTCATGACGTACCCTAGGTGTGGGTGAATATACGAACGTGTAAATGAACCCTTCGTGCTATAAATAATCCCTCACCAAACAATGTCTCGATTAAGTTAGTTGGGTATGGATTCATGTCAAACCCTAACTTAATCATGTGTTACTAATTCACCAGATTATAATCTCAATTAGGTATACCCTTGAAACACTTTTCTTGGTAACCTTCTGCTTTGGCCAAAGACTCCATTGAGATAGTAACTGTGAACTAACTAAGACATTCGCCCTTTCTTATTAAGGGTGGTGATCCTCTATTGCACACTCACCTATCTTCATACATAACTCACTAGGGCCAATGAGCACCGACTACATCCTTGTGATTAAGGGTGTACGAGATACTATCAAACTCTAGCAATTCATATATAAGATAACAAGTGGTGTCTCAAGTCTAAGGATTACAACTGTGACTATACACATGAGCAGCCTTTGACATACAAATAGAATTCCATAAGCTGTACTCAAATTGGTCACGTTCAGTGTACCTGTTCTCTAACAAGCACCCACAGGTTTACTATAGTGTCTCTACACAGATGGTTCGAGACTCACCATCCTCCCATGGAGCTAGTAAAACCTGAGCTAATCTTAACGGTTTATAATTGTCCAAATATATAAACCTATGATCAGGAACCAGTTTAGGATAGAAGTACTTGAGAGTTATAAGTCTCTCTATCTCAACACTTGAGATATAACTCTCTATCATACTATCCAAGGACTTTATCATGAACAGAAATTAATCACAAGTTTACATGATAAAAAAATAGCCATATCATAAATGAATAAAGATCCATACAAGATATAATAATGAAATATAAAACCCTAAACTCAACAGAACAATTGGTTTTAGGGCACATATCTAACAAAGGAAACTTAATCTTCTGGTGAAGTGATGACGGTACAGCCCCGGTCGGATGAATCCACGGTCTTCCCAAAAGCAGATTAAAACTGGCTGGCACATCTAGGATCTGAAAATCAACATTGAATTCAACTGGCCCAATAACAACTGGAAGAGTCACCATTCCCACAACTTCTCTGCGAGTGTTGTCATAAGCCCTGACAGTCTGTCCTGATGGCGAAAACTCAGATGGTTCAATCCCCAATGTAGTAGTAGTACTGAGCGGACACACATTCAACGCTGACCCATTATCAATTAAAACTGAGGGAACCTTTTTCCCCAAAATATCCACAGTGATATACAGAGCTTGCAGATGATTACTCCCGCTCTCGGGTAAGTCAGATTCAGTAAATGAGATGAACGGTCCATGATGAACCGGATTTACTAAACCTACCAAACCCTCAGGGGACGTATCAATAGGAACCTGCACCTGATTCAACAAACGAAGCACTGTCTGCCTGTGTTTCTGCGAAGCTATAAGCAATCCCCAAATGGTAATGTTAGCCTGTGTTCTCTTCAACTGTTTCAGTATTTTTTCCTCTTCTTCTATGACATCTGATCGCTGACCCTTCTCTAATTCCCCCAACGGATTACTGGCTTCCAAATGAGCTGGCTTGAAATGGCGTCCGCCTCGAGTCAGATGGTCTACTTCCTCATCACTGGCCCACAGATTCTCTATGGTCTCAGGTGTGCTCATGAGATCCTCCCATTCGATCATACCGATCAAATCACTAGCAACAGTAGATGCATAGGCAGAACTAGGCCATTTGTGGGAATCAACCCATGGGGATCTAGGGTAAGTAGCATGGTAGACAACTTCTCCATCTTCTCCGGTGACCTTAGCAACTGCGGAGGTCCTATTCTCAAACTGTTCCCGCAAGACATCCTGACTCAACTCTTCAGGTGAAGAAGGAATAACTGGTTCAACTTCTGCAGGCAAATCATCCCACCCTGTTGGAATGATAGGTTCATCAGAAATCTTTCTTGATGAATAGAGCACATAATAATCAAATTTGCCGCTCGATTCTCCTAACAATCCGACCTCCGGGTCTCCCGCTAGATATCTCTCCTTCAACTGACATTGAGAATTCCCACTTCTAGGAGCTTCTTCGAGAACTTCAGGTTGCTCAGGTTCTTCATACTGATATAACTCTCCATCATCAAGTAAATCCTGAACCAGTTTCCCTAAAACCCTGCAATTCTCCGTGTCATGCCCGAAGATGTTGTGGTACTGGCAAAAAGGCTTATGGAAGCGGGGTATAAGTGGGGTGATGAGGCCTTGGGACCGGGCTTGGTAAAAGGCTTCGGTTAAGGTAGTTTTGAGTGGGACATATGGGCGGATTGGCTGACGAATTTTTGGGTTGTCGAGGCCCAGGGCATTGATTTGAGCTGGTGGCGGTACAGCATGGGTTGGGAGAGGGTTACTGGTGACATTTGGTTGACTTGGTGGATTTGGTGGGGCAATGACTTTCTTGTCAATGAGGTTTTGGATTTCATAGCGAAGGCGCATGCATTGGTTGGTGTGATGGCCCTTAGATTGGTGGAACTGACAATACTCATTCTCCTTGAAGTTTCTGGGTAATGGATCTGGAAGAGGTCGGGGTTCCAAAGGGGTGAGGAGACCACGTGCCTTCAATTTCTCAAGGACACGTTCTAGGGACATGTATAGATTGGTGAATTGGCGTGCCGGCTCTCTAGCTTGGAATGGGCGGTTTGATTGGGTAGCCTGAAAAGGTTGGGCAATGGCATTGACTTCAGGGTTAGGTTTGCGGTTGAGAGGTGGTTGGCGGTTTCTGAAAGGTTCTTCGGCCTTGAGAGCCCCACTAGCCAGAGCATCTTCAACTCGAGTACCGGCAATAACAAGGGCTTTGAAGTTAGGGAAATACTGTGAGAACAAATACTTGTTGTAAATGGGCAAGAGACTCTTCAACACCATCTGCACCTGCTCATCATTGGTAGGCTTGTGGGTCATCTGCGAAGCTTTTGCCCTCCATCTGGAAATGAAGGCAGAGAAACTCTCCCTCGGTTCCTGCTTAGTAGTCTCAAGATCCCTACGAGTCACATCAATCTCAGTGTTGTACTTGTAGTGATTAGTGAACTCATTGCAAACATCCTCCCATGTCTTCAACTTAGTCTCATCTAAGGATAAAAACCACTTCGAGGCTGACCCTTTCAGTGATTCATGAAACATCTGAGCCAACAGCTCATCATCAGCTCCACGAGGTTGCATCGCCCTCACATACATCTTCAAATGGGTTTTAGGGCAACCCATCCCATCAAACTTCTCTAATTCCGGCATCTTAAAACTGAACGGCATACGGGCCTTGGGGAACAGTGAAAAGGATGTCACATCAACCATGTCATCAGACCGACGCATCCCCTTCAGGGCTTTCTCTAAGGCTTCAACCTTACTCGACAACAGGATCGGATCCCTAGAGAGGAATCTAGATCCACTGGGCTCGCCATCCAGATTGATGGGCTTAGACTTGGCTCCTGCCTGGGCCTTGGCACTGTCATCAACTTGGGCTGGAATAGGTGGATCAGAGGTACTCTTCGGGTTCTCTAAGTGGGCCTCCCTAACTTGATCTGTACTGATCTGTTTATCTTGGGACATTTTCTTAATCTATTCAGTCTCACGGGCTAGGGCATCAATTCGGTCCATGATAGCATTCAACACTGTAGCAGTGGTACTGGATTCTCCGTCAGCCATTGAGGATACACTCGGGGGGTTCAACACTAAAAAGACGCCCTCTAGAATCACGACGCCAGGCCAGAATTCTGCACCATGAAACGGGCTTTTTTAGAAAAAAGGGACAAGTCCATGATACTCAAAACCTATTGACAGACTATCAAAGAGGTGTTATCCAAATAGAAGACAAGGAGAAAGGGGAAAACCGTCCTATCATAATTCCAACTCACTTCCCTATTTCACAAGGGCATTTCCTTAGAAATTAGGAAATAAATCGAAATCACCAATAGGGAAATAAAACATGATTGACCAAACAGGGCTCAAAGAGCAATTCCAATGACCAGTCCTTCATTCTTAGGACACTTTCCTTTGAATCGAAGGTCTTAGTCAAAACAAGCCAAAACAACCTAATCACAGAAAAGGGTATGTACCTTTAGAATATT
>JAESVK010066655.1:0-10406 GCA_017140935.1 Hamamelis virginiana
CCACCATACATAATTACTATAGTGAGGATTTTATAAACATAAATTGTTTAATTGATATTCAATTGGACTTCTCACCCAAGTTCCGCTCATTCCACCAACTTAACTGCATTTTTACTACGCTTAATTAAACTTACTTCGTTTTCGCTTCGACCCAATCGGAGCAGTTACCACCAACCAATTTAATTGATAATATTCTTTCCGCTTGAATTGATTCCAAAGAGTCTTTTTAATATAAACCTGCACTTCCCAGTGGTTCGACACCCGTGCTCACTAGTCACAATCGAATTGAGATTAATTGTCACGCGGTTTATAAATTATTAATTCTGATCACTGACGGGGAATAATCTCTCTCGTCGTCTGAGTCGATCAAATTTTGGCGCCGTTGCCGGGGAGCTACGGTTTATTTATAAAGAATTTTTGGGATTTAATTTAAGTAGTAAATATTAAATACTGTTCATATTACTACATATATATTCTTTATACTGTTAATATCTAGATATTATAATTATCATTTTTTATTCATTATTCTTTCTTCTCTAACGTCAGGTGGCTGAATTCCGGAATTGGGAGCTTCACTCCCGCGCGCTTAAAATAACAAATTAAAAGCTCAACATTAACTGCTCACAATTTGTGTATTATAATTCCGTGATTTTCTGTGGAGACCAATTATATGCGGGGTAGAAGGTCGTTGTCTTTCAACGTAATCCCTTTAGATTCAGAAATTGAAAGAACTCTGAGAGCTGTTAAGGCTTCTCAAAGTCAGTCTAGTGAGTCAGTACCTTCGCATCAATTTGAAATGGCTGAATCATCTGCACACACTGCCATGTTACCAGCGGATAATATTCAACCACCACCAGGTCTTAAAACTTTGAGGGATCACTTCATGCCCAATAGTTTTAATCCACCCTCCTGTATCCAAATCCCGCACATAGAGAATCTCATCTATGAGATTAAGCATGCTACCATCCAGATGCTTCCAACGTTCTATGGGTTAGATCGAGAGAACCCATACGACCATTTGCAGGAATTCTTAGGAATTTGTTCTACTATCAGAATTCAGGGGTTCCATCCAGAATCCCTGAAACTGTTTTTATTCCCGTTTTCCCTGAAAGACAATGCCAAACACTGGCTTTGTACTCTCCAAACCCCTGTCCCTATCACAACTTGGGAACAGCTTCAAAAGCTATTCCTGTCTAGATTTTACTCTGTCGGTAAAACACATCAGATGCGACGAGGTATAACCAACTTCGTCCAACATGAACAGGAATCTTTCCACGAAGCCTGGGAAAGAATGAAGGAACTCCTTAGATTATGCCCCCATCATGATGTACCCAAGTGGCAAATCATTGAGTCTTTTGTTAGAGGTTTAAGAGAGGGTGACACACAGACAGTGAAATCTGCCTGTGGGGGAGCCATTTTAAGTAAAGGTGAGGATGAAATGTGGGCATTATTTGAAGCGTTGAGTGAGGATTCGTTCCACATGGCCTCAATGTCTTTAGGTAACCGTGATGATGCGTTAGCAAAGAAACCGTCTCCCAAAAAGGGCGGTACTTATGATGTAGACACCCAAGTTCTGGCAAATAAGCAAGTTGAGGCTCTGTCTCAAAAGCTTGACCAATTAATCGCGGCACAAGGGCAATCTTCAAAAGCCCATGTGAAACCTGTCAACTTGGTGTGCAATATTTGCACTGACCCCACTCACGAGACCCCATATTGTCCTATGGCAGGCCAGTACCCAGAGTTTGTCCAAGAGCAGGTTAATGCTGCTCAAGGATATGCACCACCTAGGAATGACCCGTATTCCAATACTTACAACCCTGGGTGGAAGACTCACCCCAATTTCCAGTGGTCTAGCCAGCCTAGAGGATCCAATCCTAGTCAGCCTGCAAGACCCCCATATAGCAGTAACCCTGCTATCAGTCAACCCTATAGACCACCATTGATGCAATCCCAGTACCCCAGTTATGGTGCTCCTCAAGCACCTGCACCCCAATACCAGAGTCAAGCAGTGACTCAACCATCACCACAACCTCATAGAACTCCTGGTTTTAAGGAACAAGTCTTAGCTACCCTGAAAAGCCTAGAGGCTTCAGCCCAACTCACTCATTCCCATTCCCATTCCCAATCCATTTCAAAGTTAGAAACCCAAATGGGTCAACTAGCGGCTTCATTTAGTCGTCGAGAGGAAGGGAAATTTCCGAGTCAGGCTGTTGCCAATCCCAAAGGAGCTTTTGTAGCTGAGAGTTCCACTTCTCAGAACCCACATATTAATGAGGAAGTCAAGGCTGTTTCAGTCTTGCGTAGTGGGAAGGTGGTAGATAATAAAGTGGGAGAGAGAGAGAAAGAGATAGAGAGAGAGAAAGAGAGAGAAAAAGAGAGGGAGATAGAGAGAGAGCCTGCATTTGAGAAAGAGTCTGAAGCATCGAGGGATAACTTTCCCGCAGCTATTGACAATCCAGTGGCATCGTATGTGCCGAAAGCCCCATTTCCAACCGCGCTGATTGCGCCTGAGAGGAGAGCTAAGAAGGGGGCAAGCATGTCGGATATGTTAGAGGTGTTTAAAAGCGTCCATATTAATTTACCTCTGCTAGATGCCATAAAACAGATTCCTTCGTATGCCAAATTTTTGAAGGAAATGTGCACACAGCAACGCAAGGAGCGCGTGCATTTATCTAAAACCATAGCTCCAGTTGATATTGCTAGTGCTGTGTGTCAATTCCAAGCCCCAATTAAGAGAAAAGATCCAGGAACGCCTACTATACCTTGCTTCTTAGGAAGCCACTTCATTGATAGAGCGTTAGTTGATTTTGGCGCAAGTGTGAATATTCTTCCATATTCAATTTACGCCAAAATGGAGCTTGGAACACTCCAAACCACACCTACTATTCTTCAATTCGCAGATAGGTCCACAAAGGTACCTAGAGGTATACTGCTGGATGTTTTGGTTAAGATAGATTCGTTTGTCTTTCCTGCAGATTTTATTGTCCTAGATATGGAGCCTGTTGATGTCACTAGGCCCCAAATCCCTGTTATAATAGGACGACCTCTTTTAGCAACTGCTAATGCAGTCCTTCATTGTAGGACTGGCATTATGAAGGTGTCTTTTGGTAACATGAAAACCAGGCTGCAGGTTTATAGTGCAGCTAATCAACCTCATAACTTTGAGGATTGTTCTTTTGTTGACATCATTGATACGGTGGTAGAGGAAGCTACACCGTATCTTCTATCCAAGGACCCGTTAGAAACATGTTTAAATTACTTTGGGTTCGAGGACCATGATTTGGAGCACTCGTTTATGGAGGTAAATCTTGTCTTAGATTCTGCCTCCTCTGTAGAGAAACTGCCATGGAGACCTAGGGTTGAGCCACTTCCGTCTATTGCCAGTGTCCCTTCGCCTACGTCTTTTGAGTCTCCGCCGCAACTTGAGTTAAAGCCTCTGCCGGCTAATCTCAAGTATGCATTTTTGGGTGATAGTAACACCTTGCCTGTTATAATTTCATCTGCATTAAATTTAGAACAGGAAGGTAAGTTGTTATCCATTTTGAAAGAGCACAGAATAGCCATAGGATGGTCGGTTGCTGATTTAAAGGGTATAGACCCGTCAATCTGCCAGCACCGTATTCACCTAGAGGAAGGTATGAATCCTTCTAGAGATGCCCAACGTAAATTAAATCCAAATATGAAGGAAGTAGTTAAGAAGGAAGTTTTGAAACTACTGGATGCGGGTATCATTTACCCCATTTCAGATAGTGAGTGGGTTTCCCCTACTCAACTGGTTCCTAAGAAGTCTGGAATAACAGTGATAGCTAATGAGGAGGGTATTCTAGTCCCTACAAGAGCTACCACTGGTTGGAGAGTCTGCATAGACTATAGGAAATTAAATTCCAAGACTAGGAAAGACCACTTCCCTCTGCCTTATATTGATCAAATTCTGGAGAGATTATCAGGGCAGAGCTTTTATTGCTTCCTAGATGGCTATTCAGGGTATAACCAAATAGCGGTTTACCCCGAGGATCAGGAGAAAACAACGTTTACCTGTCCATTCGGGACATTTGCATTTAGGCGTATGTCTTTTAGCTTATGCAATGCCCCGAGCACGTTCCAAAGGTGTATGACTTCTATCTTTTCTGATATGATAGGAGACTATCTGGAAGTGTTTATGGATGACTTTTCTGTTTTCGGTCCTTCTTTTGATGAATGCCTCTCTAATCTCTCAAAAGTTCTTAAGAGATGTTGTGATACAAATCTTGTTTTGAGTTGGGAGAAGAGCCATTTTATGGTTCGTGAGGGCATTGTGCTAGGGCATATCGTTTCTAGTAGGGGGATAGAGGTTGACAAAGCTAAGGTAGACTTAATTGCAAAACTACCTCCTCCTACTACTGTTAGGCAGATCCGGTCCTTCCTTGGACATGCAGGATTTTATAGGCGTTTCATTAAAGACTTTAGCAAAATAGCAAAACCAATGTGTAATCTGCTAGCTAAGGATGTAGAATTTAACTTTGATAAAGCCTGTATAGAGTCCTTCAATAAACTGCGCTTAATGTTGATTTCGGCACCTATCATGCGAGCTCCAGATTGGTCACTTCCTTTCGAGCTTATGTGTGATGCCTCCGATTATGCTGTAGGGGCGGTGTTGGGTCAGAGGGTAGATAAGGCCCCTTTTGTTATTTACTACGCAAGCAAAACATTGAATGAAGCTCAGTTAAATTACACTACGACTGAGAAAGAGATGCTTGCTGTAGTTTTTGCTTTAGATAAATTCCGATCCTATCTGTGGGGATCGAAGACTATTGTGTACTCAGACCATGCCGCTTTGCGGTACCTACTCTCTAAAAAAGAGACGAAGCCTAAGCTAATTAGGTGGATTCTCTTATTGCAAGAATTCGATTTTGAGATTAGGGATAAGAAAGGGTCTGAGAATGTCGTTGCTGACCACCTCTCTAGGATTGTAGTTGAAGAAAAGAGTGACCCCACGCCTATTAGGGATTCTTTCCCTGATGAGCAGCTTTTCGCCGTCACTCATTCCACCTTACCCTGGTATGTTCATATAGTGAACTATCATGCCACAGGCCTTGTACCATCTCTTTGGTCGAAACAAGAGAAGGATCGGTTCTTTTCACAAATAAAATATTATTATTGGGAAGATCCTCTTTTGTTTAAGTACTGTGCTGACCAGGTCATACGTAGGTGTATTCCTGAGGGTGAAATGCAAGACGTTTTGAAGTTCTGCCACACTCTAGCATGTGGAGGACACTTTAGCGGGAAAAAGACTGCCGCTAAAGTCTTGCAGTGTGGGTTTTTCTGGCCCACTTTATTCAAAGATGCATTGGACTTCTGTAAGTCCTGCCAAAACTGCCAAAGAATGGGTTCTATGTCTAGAAGGGATATGATGCCTCTTAACCCTATTTTGATCGTCGAAATTTTCGATGTTTGGGGCATCGACTTCATGGGACCTTTTCCTATTTCGCATAGCTTTGAATATATCTTAGTGGCTGTAGATTATGTGTCCAAATGGGTAGAAGCCATAGCCACTAAGACCAATGACCACAAGGTGGTACTGAATTTCCTCCAAGAGAACATTTTCTCTAGGTTTGGGTTTCCAAGGGCCATCATCAGTGATGGAGGGTCACATTTTAATAACCGACCCTTTGCAAATCTCGTAGCTAAATATTCTATTACTCACAAGGTTGCAACCCCTTACCATCCTCAGACTAGCGGGCAAGTGGAGGTTTCGAATAGGGAAATTAAGCATATCTTAGAGAAAACTGTCAGGCCAGATCGAAAGGATTGGTCATTGCGTTTAACCGACGCATTGTGGGCCTATAGGACTGCTTTTAAAACCCGTATTGGTATGTCTCCGTACCGTCTCGTCTATGGCAAACCGTGTCATCTCCCGGTCGAGTTAGAGCATAAAGCACTTTGGGCCATTAGGAAGTTTAACTTTGAAATGAAGGAAGCGGGTTCTCACCGCAAGCTTCAGTTAAATGAGCTCGAAGAGATTAGGAGTGAGGCTTACGAGAATTCCAAAATTGCTAAAGCCAAAATGAAAGAGTTTCATGACAGACACATCAACAGAAAATCTTTTGAACCACATCAGAAGGTGTGGCTGTTTAACTCTAAATTAAGGCTATTTCCTGGTAAGCTTCGATCTCGTTGGGATGGACCTTTTGTAGTAACTAGGGTTACTCCTCACGGTGCTGTAGAAATTCAAAACCCTCGTACTGGTGTGTCCTTCTTTGTGAATGGACAAAGGCTTAAGCCTTTTATCGAGGGTATTACCGTTAGTGAGGGCATTCAGGATGGTTTGGTAATTGAGTCTGTCAGTTTGGAAGACCCAACCTACCAGTTTGATTAAATGAGGAATTTCTCGTCTAGCTGAAGACGTTAAACTTAGTCCCACCCACCCATTCCCAATCCTGGCTATCGATAGTCAAGGTCAACATTGAGGACAATGTTTACTTCTAGTTGGGGAGGGTTTGTATATTCTGTTAATATGTTATGCATTTATATATAATTGATTTATTTATTGGTTCATTTAATTTGTATATACATAATAATTCACTATACATTGTTTATCATTCTTGTGTACATGTTAACCCAGTATGATATATGTAAAGATTATTTGTATAGAATTTGATAAATAAACATTTATTACAATGTGAGTTTATTCTTTCATTTATATCAATTCTAGTTGTCTATTTTCTATACATTAATTGATAACTTTACTGTGATTAGCCTGTATTCAATCTCGCACATGCACGAACTTGGTTTAAATCTTTATACTTGGCAATTTGAGTATTTGATAAAACCTGTTATAAAGTGGAGACTTATGACAATTAAAGCAAATTTTGAACCATTCGATCTTTTTGGGACTCAAATCTTCATCATATCAATCTTTGGTTATTGCTTTCCTGTTATAGTATGCATAAATGTTCAAATCATGCGTGTGCTAGAATGCGAATAACTTGTTAATCAATTGAGAATATTGTGCACATTTTTGAAAAATGATTTAAGGCCATTTCTTTCGAGTTGTTGAGCCATGTTAATTGTTGTTAGAGTTTAGGACCCCCGTAGTACCCAATTTTGAGCCGTAAAGTTGCCAATTTTTTCGATAACTTAGCAAACCATGGGTATCGAGGTGTCTTTTATACATTTAATTAGGGTATAAAGTAGTTAGTATAATATTTTGGTCAAAATAAGCCAAAATTGTGAAAAAGTCAAAATTTTGACTTTTCTATCGATAGCCAACATAGCGCTATCGATAGAGAAGTTTACAATTTCAAAAAAAAATACAGCCGCGGACAGAGAGCATTCTCTATCGATAGCGAGATGCCGCTATCGATAGAGATCGCGCTAATCAGCTTTTTAACCTTCTTCTCCCGCGCGAAACCACCCATTCCACCACATTTCCGCCTGAAAACCTCCATTGCCGCCGTGACCCTTCACCTTCAAGCTCAGTTTCAGACCACCTCAGGCCTCCATTTCGCGCAGGATCGATTCCATAGCGATCCTTGCGCAGTATACCACATTTCTGACCGATCAGTTTTCGCATTCGCTTCATCCCATTTTTGACGTTTTTTTTGCACGAGCTTCGCATTCCGGCGAGGGCAGTTGCTTTTTCAGAGACCTTTTCACCTTCTATCCTTCATAAGTATCTGTTCGCATTCTAAAAATTTGAATTTTTCTTAAATTGGCTTAATTTTGTGTAAATTATCATTGCATGACTTAGTTTACGTGGTTATTGCATGTAAAAAGTTAGAATAGAGTGTTAGGTTTTTGGAGTTTAAAATAATAATGAAACTTGTCCTTGCGTTTGTTACACTGAATTTGTGGAGTTCTGAATCTGTGGAGCTGTGAAAATAAGCCTGGATGTTAGGCTATGCATGGGAATGCATGGCATGCATGGGCATGCATGCATTGATGCATGTGATTAAAAGAGTTATTGAACATAGCCTGGATGTTAGGCAAGTCCTGATAGGATTTAAAAAAGAATTGTCATGTGGGTTAAATGAGTTGGCTGTGTTGTGTGTTGCTTATTATTGAAAAAAAATATATATATTTGAGTACCTCTGAAAAAATTCTACTGCTAACTATGTTCCTATCTACTGCCGTGTGGTTCTAAAAAAATTTACAGAGCTATGGTTCGCCAAAAGACCACCGGCCGGAAGGGCGTGGCATTCCAGGAGCCGACACAGCCAGACTCTCCCGACAGTTCAGATTCTGAGTGGCAGCCTGTGCCAGTGCAGAGACCATCTGATAGGGGTCAGTCTTCAGCCCAGCAGCCACGAGAGAGTGCTCCTCCATCCGGTTCACAGTTCGTGGAGGAGGAGTACGTCTTTGAGCAGCCAGATATTGGCGAGACAGGCGAGCCGCGCATGTCTCGCGACTTCGAGAGTTATGCTGAGACCGAGACCGGGTCGAGGAGAGTACCGACCCGGCGAGCTGCTAGACCCTGGCCAGTGATCCTCTCGTCGCGGAACTTCAATGTCGAGAGGTACGTGGATCCGAAGGCCTTCCGATATGAGGGCCTACTGGTGGAGATCCTTCAGGAGAGACACCTCAGCACCTGGCTGAGGAAGGGAGCCGGGTATATGGCTAGTGTGGTGCGCCAGTTCTACACCACAGCACACCCAGCCGAGGATCAGCCCGAGACACTCCAGGCAGAGGTTGGGGGCCGCCCAGTCAGATTCACTATAGACGACATCGCTACCTATCTGGGGTGCGGGCGTCCGTCAGTATCAGCGGCAGAGAGCACCTACTTACAACTGACAGAGAGTCAGTGCGCCGATGCGGTGTGTGTGGACCGGAGTCTATTCGACGGTATGTACTTTACGACCGGGAACATGCATCCATCGTACGCAGCTATGAACAAGCTGCTCTACTGCAATCTGAGGGCCAGAGGCACGGATTCACAGATACCAGTGGAGTCGGTGAGGCTATTGCTGGAGTTTCTGAGCGACCACCCCATGGATATCGCGGCGTTGATCTTCAGCGAGATACGCACTTTCATCGCCACTCAGCCACGGAGCAACATGCCGTACCCCCAGATGATTACAGCATTTGCATTGGGTGCGGGTGTTGTCTCCGATGAGCCACTGCGATGGGGCGAGGGTCCTATCACCCCGACTACACTTGCTAGGAGTATGGCTGCTCGGCCGAAGAGGCCACGTGCTGAGACCGCTGGTCCATCAGAGCCTGCTCCTGCTCCAGCTCCGACTCCGACTCCAGCTGCTCCGTCAGATGCCAGTTCTCAGGGATGTTTCACTCAGATCCTAGAGAGACTGAGGGCATTGCTACACATTCAGCAGAGTCAGTCCGCCCAGCTCGATAGGCAGTCCGCCCAGCTTGCCAGGCAGACAGCTATGATGGAGAGGCAGTCAGCCCAGCTCCGGGTTATGTGGCGTCGTATGGACGGCGAGCTGATTTCTCAGGCCGACCGCGCGCTTTTTGATGAGCCACAGCCCGATCAGAGATTCGACATCCCACCTGGGGATGAGCAGTGATTTGAGATGATGCTCAGTGTTGAGCATGGACAGTTTCTTTTTGAAAACTTATTTGTTTCTTTTTAGTTAAACTCTTTAAGTTATTGTTAGGGTTAGGTTAGGTATTTAGGATGGTTAGGGTAGTAACCTGAACATATTACAACCATCCTAATTTTGCAGTTTCCAACTCTTTTTGTTACAACCAAAAATCATTATAAGCTTATAAAGACCTTTTTTATTTTAAAATATTGTGCATTATTCTCTTGTGATTACTTGCTTATTTAAGTTTTATTTATGTATGAATTGTATCTCTGCATATATAACTCTGTTATTTCATCTCTCTTTGGTTGTTTAAATTAGAGCTTAATGTATAAGTTTTGAACTTGTATATTTCCATTTGGGAACTCTGGGTTACTAACCTTTTTCAGAGTGAACATCATTGCGAGTGACCATCAGTGAGAATTTTGAAGTTGAAACTAACTATGGGTTAACTCTCATACTCTTATTTACAGTACTTTGATTTTGATCAAGATCAACCTCACTACACATTGAATACTTGCTAATTTCCTGTTAAAGATAGCATTTCTTGTATTATAAATGTTCAATTATGAATAGTGATATATCTGTGGATAAAACTCCTACTGTGTACATAGTATATTGTTAAAATTCTTTCTAACCAATTCTTTTATTTATTCATGTTTGTGAGTATCATTTCTGCAAACTCTCACGAGACTTCACTCGTCCACGAAAGGTAACTTAGTGGTTTAAAAGGCTTGTTGCATTCGCTAAATGCAATCGCGTTTCCCTGCGAAAGTGGCTTTTCAATTTCTAGATTCAGCTTTTTGCTAAGAGACTAGCAAAACCTAAGTTGGGGAGTGTGATTGTACCTCAATCATACTATTCAACTAGGGTATTTCTATGTTC